>CM062820.1:1345875327-1345942128 GCA_031772625.1 Pinus tabuliformis
ATTATATATGTCATTACGCTCGCAACCTCACTGGCATTTCTGGTGTAACGTATATAAAGAAAAGCATTGATCTAGCTTGGTCGAGCCTCACTGGCATTTCTGGTGTAACGTATATAAAGAACCTGCCTCTCCCTCTCCTCTCCTCTCCCTATGGTCGAGCCTGCTTACGCATCCTCTCCTCTCCCTATGGTCGAGTACCTAAAGGTCCTCTCCTTAACAGTCGAGCCTGCTTACGCATCCTTATCAGTCGAGCACCTAAAGGTGATGGCGGCCTTAACAGTCGAGCCTGCTTACGCATCCTCTCCCTTGGGGTCGAGTACCTAAAGGTCCTTATGGTCGAGCCTGCTTACGCATCCTCCGCCAAACTAAAATGGCAAGAATGGGAGGGACGTAGTCGCTTGTCCGCGAAAGCTGTATGCCCATCCATCCAACAGCTCTATGTTAAGTTCTTCCATCCGTCCGATCTTTCCATCCATTCATCATCCATCCATCCTTCCTAACCTTCCTAAGTCAGGTGAGCCATCCTTCCTCATAAGCGGTGGCTATCATCATAATGGGGCGAGGTGTAGGCAGTAGTGGGCAGAATGGGTAGAATGCGGGGATGCACGAATGCGAGAAGGCGGGTATGGGAGGGAAGCGGGGAAGCAATAGAAGGGGGATAAAGCCACTCCTATATCTATCCTAGTATTTGAGAAAAGAGCCTTTCTCCTTGGTAGCGTAGAAGCATTCATTGGCCTGCCTACTAATCGCTTTAGGTGGGTGCAAAAGGAAAGGTCCCGGAGGGGCTTGCGCTTCCTAGTGCAAGGATTTGACAGGCAGACCTTTTGGATGGAAAGAAAGAAGGGCTTGTTTGGGTGAGCACTTTTCACATTGATTGCTATCACCTCCTTCGTTTGGTCAGCCTACAGGACTACTGTCTTTTGGACAGCAGCTACCAACAGTCTTGGATCCTTGGATCGTCTTCACTAACTGCCCTCTTTTATTGATGTCATACTGCCTTACTTATTAGTTACCGGCTTGGGTACGTCTTTTTACTTGTCGTATTACCTATGCCTATTCGCCTTTACTTAACTGTTACCACTATCAACAACCTACCTGCTTAACTAACCTATATTTCATACCTCACTTACCCGACTTACTTATGGATGCCTCAACCTAGTGCTTAGCCAGGAATGCTTAAAGGGGTACCACTATTGATCTTCTCGGGGGGACAAGCTTCCAGATACAATTGATTAATTAAGACAAACAGCAGCATTAGCATTGCTTGGAGATGCTTTATCACACTTACTGAATGAATGAATCTTAGTTGGTACGGCACTCTTCCTATGAACCCTTTACACTACCTTTACTTTTACTGTTACCTCCTCCAACCCACCTGCTTTTCAAACCTCTCAATAACTCACTTACCCAGCCATCTACCCACCTTTTAGCAGTTACCGGCTTCACATAGAGCAGTGCCCAATGGTGCACGGGCGTTCGGATACAGCACCTGCGTTCGATAACACTTCCTTAATTAATCCCTTAGGAGCCAATGCTTATAACTTATAACCACCGGATGGATCAACCAACCTTACCCCCTCACTTATTACCCTACCCACCTTTGGATGCCCTATACCACTTGATGATTCATGAAGCGCTTAGGAGGTAGGTACTGCTATAGACTTATACGGGCGGGATGGCATGGCATGAAACATACTTCAGTGTTTACAAACTACCTACCCATAGACTTAGACCTGTTCTCCCTATACCACTTGGATTCGTGAATCTTAGGAGGTACAGCTATAGACCCGGGATTGCATGGCATAGCATAGCATGAGACAACCTTACCCTTCCCCCTTACTTCTGTGTTTCCTTACTACCTGCCCACCTTCAGAGCTAGACATGTTAGCCTTATACCACTTGGATTCATGAATGCACTTAGTGAGTCGGGTACTGCTATTAACCCTTCTCTTATCAGCAGGTATCAGGACGGGATCAGACAACCTCATCCTTACCTTTCTTACTCCCCACCAGACACCATTGCTAGGATATCCATACCTTACCTTTCATCTTAGTCCCTCCCTTCACAATCAGACTCCAACTACCCTACCGTTAGTATCCCCACCAAACACTTACCTATTCAATCTCATTTCTTACTGAAGAAAACCCCATTTCAAGGATGAAAGCTTCAGCCTTTTGTTCTGCATTCGGGGTTTCCATGGAGGGTCGCTGTCAACACCCATAAGATATGACTTGGATAGACACCACCGAGCCAAGTGTTCATGATGGAGGCTCACGGTAGGGTAATGCCAAGTAAGATGGAATTGGATATGATATGCCCCCGGGGGTAGTAATATGATGTGAACCGATGAATGCACTCTTATGTTCCCGCTTTGCCTTCCGGAAGTTAAGGCATTCCGAGAAATGGAGGCATTTGACTTCTGTTCATGGGACTGGGAAAGCCCTCGAAGAAAGGCCCTTAAAGCTATGCCCGAACACGAGATCCGGTCACCAGTTCCAGCACTTTCTTGATTGCTTTCGAAGGCAGCTCCCAACGGGAACATGAACGGTTAGAAATAGCTGCTTATTGGAAGGAATCGAGTAACAAAGGAATGCTCCAACTCCCATGCCCATTGCTGCTGCTTGCCTGCCGGTGGTGCATTTCAATGAGAATGTATTTGCCAATCGAAAGCAAGCTCTGGAAGCAGGGTTCCAACCATCTATGAGAGCGAAGAGAGTTTCTCAAAGCTTGCTGAAGCGAGACCTGCAAGTGCATCCGATCGAAGCTAACTCGCTAAGGCCCCCGTACAGATGTACGCATTCGTCAGGTTCCCCTTCCATTATCAACATCGGCAGCTCCAGCTTCAATTGCTCTTGGTCGAGTCCCCGCTAAAGGGTTTAGCTTGTCCGATCCGATCCGATCTGATCAACAAAAACCAATGAAATCGTAGGAAATAAGGGGCATTAACCGCACCTGAGGTGTTATGATAGCTGCCTATGCCTGATCCTGCTTTTCGAGCTTGATTTCTATCTGTTGTCCCCAGGGGTTGTTGACCCAGATCTTATAAACGGCATATCAACTACCGGCTTTAGGGTTCAAAGGCTTTAGCCGGCTGTTCGTCCTTACTTATTCTGGTGCATTGAATCTTGGCGATTAGACTGGCAATCGGTGACCTCCTTATCGGTGACCACCTCCTTCTCCTTATTGGTGACCTTAAGGCAATGAGACTGTCTATCGACCTCCTGGCACTGAGCACCTCCTGGCTGGCTATGACCGGCTTACAATGATCGGCTATCGACAATGACCTTAAGTCAATTACTACCGACTATCAGCAGCGCTTACCTTAAGGCAATGATAACTGGCTATCAGCTATGACTCCCGGCTATGATTGGCAGCAATGACCGGCACTCCCTTCCTAGCGTGAATGAACCCATGTGTCTGTCTGTCGATGATCCTAAACAGGTGCATTGTAAGTAATGCATGTGAGAGATGCAAGTTGAGATAGGCCCTTGTGTTCCGTAGGAGTAAGCTCTGTAGGAACTGTGATTCCGTAGGGGTAAGCCTCATCCGTGGTCTTGGGGCATATGGGTAACACCTTCTCTCGGCAAGGACCTTTATTCAACGACTAGCGACTATGATTGGCTACTGCTCTGACAACAGGCAATGACTAGTGGCTATGAGTGTTACTTACCTTAAGGCACGTCCTATGGGTCACGGAATATGGGGTACGAACAACTACTGGGCACGTACAACTGAGCACAGATTAGAGTTTCATGCACGTAGTATAGGTTTCTTCTATCACTTAGAAGAGTTCTAGCAGCAATGAGAAGAGCTCTATCTGACCGGCTATGAAACTGTTGCCTATGGGCTATGACTGGCACTGACACCTACCTGGCATTGATTGCATTGACTCTTGGATCGACTCTTGTCATTGAGTGCATTGAAACCTGGCATGGAAACCTGGATGTAGTACTGGCATATAGTGATTGACACCTGGCATGGAGTACCAGCATTGACGCCTGTATCGACTAGCGGCACGGACTATGAACCTGTATCAACTAGCGACTATCGGCAATGAGTTTCAAGCAATTCCTAGCGGCTATTGGCTAACCCTATGACAATGACTACCACCTGCTGGCTGGCAATGGCGACCACCTTCCTGTCAATGAGACTGTCTATGGGCAACTGGCTATCGGAAATGATAACTGACTATGAGTGTCACTGACCTTAAAGCGAGTACTCTACTCCCGGCAATGACAACTGGGTATTGAAAAGGACCTTTATTCAACGACTAGCGGCTATCAGCTGGTGTGTTTGGTAGCGGGTAGAGGTTCTAGGTTCTAGGTTCTAGGTTCTAAGTTCTAGGGTCGAAGGCTATGTTTCTGTCGAGATCTAGGGTCGATGTCTAGGAAGAGATTGAGGGTAGAGGTCTATGTCTTACTTGTAGGGTAGAGCTATGTCTGGCAGCTATGGCTTCCAATGATCGGCTATCAAATGCGTTACTTACAATATGGCAATGAACACTGTCTATGTTTGGCTATATGACTGCAAAGTCCACCTCCTGTCAATGATACTGGCTATCGACCTCAGCCTTAGTCCATGTCAATAAGCTCTAGATACACTAGCTTCCGTCATTGCATTAGCTGCATGGACTGTAAGGTCTTGCTTACTTACTTGAATGAGCTTCCGTCTTACGAGTTCAAGCTATAGCCTTACTACTAGTAATAGAGACTTAGTCTTGAGTCTATGCCCTATGGTTGATGGTGTTTACTTACTTGAATTAGCTTCAGTCTTACGAGTAAGGTCCATGCACTTGAGACTGACTTAAGCTGCTCCATGGTAAGAAGCCTTAATAGACTCTCTTACATGCACTTAGTTCCATGGAGTTACTTAGAGTTCTAGCCTCTATCGACAAGCCTTAGTCTTAAGCCGTATGGACTTAGCACTTTAGACTCCTTCCGGTTGTCCATGCACTTTAGACTGCCGGTACTAGCCGGACTATTAGCCTTAGTAAGCTCCATGCACTTACCATCAAGACTGCCTTAAGCCGTAAAATGACTACTTATGCTGGTGTTGCTGCTGGTCGTACTGCTGCTAGCTTTGGATCTTCTATCTATGCGTAACCATTAACAGCTTAACCGACTGCTTAACCTACCGGATCAATGGCTTAAGCTGGTATTGCTGCTGCTACTGGGACTGGGTAAACAACTAGCTTTGGGACTGGAAGAGATGCTGCTGGATAAGCTCGTATAGCTATGCTTACTTTGCTACTGCACCCTTACAGCAGATCGGAGAACTTCTAGAATGGAAGTACAACCATCACTCCTTCCTTAGCGTCTTTGGTCATTTCATTCTCTTCATTGAACACAATCAACTCAGATCATATGAATTTCATGCACCGAGATATGATTTGATCAATTCTGAGATCACGTAATTACATATATAATATATGCATTTATGTCGAGTATGCTTTTATTTCGTATCTATCTCTAGTGACCGAAATCAAGATTCTTATATATGTAATTATGCATTTCTGCCGTCATTACGCTTTAACGAACAATGCTGCTATGGGCATATGTCATTATGCATTCGACAGTTTCAAGCCATTTTGTAGGAAACTGCCGAAAAGGGATATAAGGATATATGGATATGACGCTAGCGCAGTTCAATTAGAAAATGATCTTTGATTTCCATTCGGTAGTTTCGCTACAAATTTGCTAATAAACTCCGATCAATTTGATTTGGATACTTGGCTACTCAGCTTGGCCCCTCCGACTGGGCTCCTGAGCTGGGCCAGAGAGATAGAGATTGATTCAATTGATGGAAACATAGTTTGAGGTGAGGCCATACCTACGGGCGGACGGATCGAAACTGACCCAAAAGAGAAGGAAGTATCTTGAAGTTACCCAGATTTTTGAAGTCCGAGTTCGCATTCCCCGTTCACATTATCCCATTACTGCATTCCGTACGCCTGCCCAGTACACTCATCCAGGATGGCCCAGTACGCATTCACTTATTAACGATTCCATTCAATCCGCATCCCCTCCGCATTACCCAGCCCCCTTTCACTAATCCCCTTTCACTTACCGGACGGAGCAGCAGGCCCTTCTGATTCAAAGAGATTCGAGTGCAGCTGATTCACTCGATCGATAGGGTCATGGGGAGGGGCGGTAGAGCGACTAATTCTTCCGGGCATTTCAGCTCTCTACCCGTGATTAGAAGAAAGTAAGAATTGGCGGAGCCCCTTATATAAGAATTGAAACCGTTCACTCCGGCCAAGCAGTCAATTCATTCTAACGCCGGTAAAGGCCCTCTCTATCTGGTCGAGCTCTCTCCCCATCGACCAACTGATAAGTCGAGCCCCTGTCAAGTTGCTAAACCATATGGTTGAGTCATTGAAGCAAAGTTGTGTTCCTTAATCCCCCTTTTGGCCCTTTTTTTAGGGTTCATTGGTGTCCGGCCAATCGCCCCCTGCGGCATTGGTGGCCCCTCTATCCCATCCTTTGGCTTCCGGTCACTTCACTCAATAGGCCGGCTACTACTCATTCTTTGGTAGTACTAGCTAAGACTTACGATCGATCTTGCAATGGTCCGTACTACCTATTGCATTCTATATAGGCATTGGCCCTTTTGAATAATAGAAAGTAGGCGGCGAACAGAGATTCCAATTCCCAATCTTAGTTCCCATCCAACAGCTTAGTCTTGAACCCAATCTTAGTCCAATTCCCGATCAGCACTCTTGTTCCAACAGCTTAGTAAGATTTACGCCCACTCAGCAAGCTAACTCGCTAAGATGCCCACTCAAGCTCGCTTCAAGCAGGATGAAAGCTCGCTCACTTCAAGCAAGCTCACTCGACTTACTCGATCAAGCCCACTTGAGCTTCAAGCGACTCAAGGCATAGCACCTCTTGCATGCACTCCTCGATCAAGCTCACTCACTTCAAGCGACTCAAGATGCTCACTCATTAGCATGGCATAGCACCTCTATGCATGTCACAACTCTCCAAAATGCTCCTCTCCCGGTGGTCGAGCGATGGCGGCCTTTTAGTCGAGAGTTCGCTTACTCACCCTGCCGGGGGCATCCTCGCTTCTCTCCTTCCTTTCAACTCGCTACTATTCCCATCTTATGGATAGCATCTCCTGCAGGGGATGCAATATGTAGCATATGGATTTTGCATTTTATAACTCACATATGCCTACCCACTAGGGAGGTCGCGTTGTGACCCTCTTCTGTGTCGTGTTCATGCGTGACCCACCCAGTGAGAAAATGATATCTCTCTACCGTCCTTCTGTGCTAGATCACCTTACTTGAGTTCCCCTACCTTAACCTAGATGTATGACCTCTTAGGGATGTCTAATGCTTAGGTAGGGTCCTTTGCCTCCTTCCCTCTCTTCGTCTTTGGCCCTCTGTCACCGATTTGGTTCACTTCGACTCTTGAGGCACTCGTTTGAGGTATTTCCTCACTCTATGGGTCCAGTTTGGGGTGCAAACACCTGATTGGGTCCATAGTGACTTAGGATTCTCCATTACATATCCACAATGGCCCAAATCCATTTGGATTTTCTATTTATGGGAAAATGATTCAAATATTTATTAACCTTTCCTGATCTCAAGGTATTAAGTGAACCATAGATTTCCTGGCTGTAGTGTAACTGTGTTTTGTGGCTCACGAAATAGAGAGCCTGTTTTAGGGTCCAAACCTGTGGTATGACCTTAGAAATTCACGGTATGAGGTAAAACCTCATTGTTTGACTTTGTAATACCCGACGATCCTTCCACGTGACACGACCCGATTGGTGTAGGTATAAGCTTGCACGTCCATGTACTTTCCCCTTTGGAACCCATAGCAATCCTGGTCGTAGATCTGAGAATGGATCAATGGTGAGGATTAACCGGCGGTGGAAGTGGTAGTCCTTTCATGTTTGCCCGAGCCCTGCGTTCCCACCATGTGGCGTAACCCCATCGGTGCGGGTTATAAAGCAGCGCACCTAGGGCCGTACTCCCTTTGGACCCCAGAGATCTTGATCGTTGATCAAGTTTATGATCAATGATGCGTGTTGCACCCACCATAGAGTTGCTCACCCCATAATACATTCAGGCTCCACACTGCTGCCAAGTGTAACAACCCCATTGGTGTGGTTTATAAAGTAACGCCCTTTTGTCCTTGGGCCTTTGGAACCCAGGGAGATCATGGCCAGTGATCTCATCGGGGACCTTTAGAGATCTATGGTGCGCATCGCACCTGCCCCATAACTGCTCACCCCATAGAGCTTAAGCCTGTACATGACATGGGCACGTGTCTTCTCCTAATAAGTGCGGGCTATAAAGTAGTGTGCCTGCCCCTTGGGACCTATAAAACCCAGGGATATATCGACCCTTGGTTCATTTGGAGATCTGAAGAGATTGAAGGCACAGGTTTAACCCGTACTGGACCTGCTTGCCGCTTAACATAGTAAACCAAAGGAAAGGAGGGGGGCACACATCCCGATTTGATTCAACTTTGAGGCCCGCCGGCATCCCGTCCATCCATCTACTTGAAGTTCTAGGGTGCAGAATCCACCCATGCTATAACTGCTGGGTCATTAACACTATTCCACTATTCCCACAAAAACTTAGGGTAAAAGCTATTTGCATAAGGATGCGTAAGCAGGCTCGACTGTTAAGGAGAGGACCTTTAGGTGCTCGACCATAGGACCTTTAGGTGCTCGACTGTTAAGGATGCGTAAGCAGGCTCGACCATAGCCCCCCCACCCAATAAGTAAATTGAACCTTTAGGTACTCGACCATAAGGGAGAGGAGAGGGAGAGGATGCGCAAGCAGGCTCGACTAAAAGGAGAGGATGCCCCCGGCAGGGTGAGGTACGAACGCTCGACTGTTAAGGATGCGTAAGCAGGCTCGACTGTTAAGGCCGCCATCACCTTTAGGTGCTCGACCAAGAGGACCTTTAGGTGCTCGACCATAAGGACCGGAGGGGCTCGACTGTTAAGGACCCTTTAGGGGGCTCGACTGATAAGGAGAGGAGAGGGCCGCCATCGAGAGGAGAGGGCCCTCACCATATGAATAGTGAGTGACCCCTAAGAAGTAAGGGCCCTTTTTTTGACTTATTTGCCCCCCCAAATTAAGTCAAAAAAAAATAAGTAAATTGAAATTGAAATAGTCTCTGATTTTACGAAGGCTTTGTAAGGCAGCCTAGAAGCTCGTATCATTTCGGTAACTAGAGATAGAATCAAGAATATAGAGCGCGCTCAGGTAAGTTGTGTCCACCCCCTATTTCTTTATAAGTAAGCCCGGAACGATATTCAAATTGACCCTTCCCTTATGTATGGGCAAATGGTGGCTTTAAAGAACCAGCCAGCAATGAGCCCAGCCCAAATTCTTTCATACATACATAATGGGGGGCCTTATTCTAATGAAATGCCGAGTTACGTAGGTGCAAAAGAGTACTTCGCGCTACAACAATCTTTTTTTTATAGGTTCTATGGACCGATGTCCGCTGCTTCATCTGGGAGAAGAGGATCAGAGATATGCCGGTAATGAAAAGGAAGAACCGCCATAAAAAGATTCCTCGTGTAGAATCCGTAGCAGGACTATGAACGGGAGCTGGCAATCCGGACCGTACCGAAGAAGTTCCTGAGACACAGCGTGAAAAAGTAACAATATTGAGAAACAAGGTCCAAAAATGAACTTTGGGTATAATTACTGGATGAATACGAGCTGTGGCTAATACCCGAGGCATAGGAGAAGCATTTTCTACGGGATCCCGAAACCACCGGCCACCCCGACCCAATTCATGATGAGCCCACCAACTTCCTGGCAAGATGCCTACGGTTAAAAACCACCGACATGTCAGGATCCAAATTCGAATTTGTTCCCGGTCCTTCTTCGGGTCAGAGACCACTGTGTTCGCGCCGGCGGGACAGAGAGGCGAAGTAGCGGTATCTTTCCTTCCATTGCGAACGACACGCTTCGCCTGCTCCCTCCCCGTGTCCATCAGCGCTCCTGTCCAGAGCGGAGAGAGGGCGAGGAAGCGCCGCCGGAGCAGCATGAGCAGGCTTCTATTGCTACGCAACAATAGAAATCTGGGATGGCATTTCGCGTCTGTGAGGGTAAAGAGCTCGCTCGTTACACGGGCTCCGACGCATCCGGCAGAGCGAAGCGTTCTATTCCTTTCCTTCTGCATTGGCGAGTAGAGTGCTACAATCCCGTTCATCATTTTGGATCTACATAAGCCAAAGCCCATAGCACTGGCGACGTCTCCGGCATAAATGCGAGGAGGATGTATAGCTAATATGGGATCTTGCGGAACAGGATTTGATTCTGCAAGCGGTTCAGTACGAACGAATGAATTTCGAACAAAAGGATTGGAACTCGCCGATAGGGAAAGAGGGAAAAACAAAGCAATGCCAACAGAGTCAATCCGCTGTTCATCGATGGGCGAAGCTCTATCTTTTGCATCTCGTGCCAAGTGCAGTGCTATGGGCTTTTTTCTGCTACGCGCTCGTTCTCGCGAACCTTTGTTTCGGGAGCGCCTAGCGCCGAGAGAAGCAAAGCTCATTTTCCTCCCTCTGCCTATGAAAATGAAGTAGTCAAGCAGCGCATAAGAAAGAGAAAGGGCGGGTTTACGTTTCCTGTGAAAAGTCCGGCCCGTTCGCGAAGGAACAAAGGTTCGTGGAACGGTGTACAATCGGGGCGCAGCCCCACTTTGTTGTTCGTAACGGGGGAGAGATAGAATGGAGTTCTTCACGAAGCTCGAGACGAAGGAGCAAAAAGCAGTTTCCCTACGGCCTCCTCGTTCTGATACATTATGGCTCCGGGGTTGGACCCGGTAACGAAAGGGGAATCCGTAAAAACTTGGGATCCGACACCGTGGTGGAATACTACCCTCATGATTAGACCATGTCCCTGAGATTTGATAAAGCGAAGGTGCATTAGCATTGGAGTTGGTGAATACGTTGTAATTGGGAAAGTTAGAAGGAGTATGACGGAACGAAGGACCAAGGAGAGAAAGAAGAGTGCACAAAAAGTAAGGTGAAGCACCAGACGCAGGTGGTTTTTTCTTGTCGTGAGTGAATGCAACGGAAAGACCCGGAAATAACAGATAATGGCACAATTCATTTATTGACATTCCGTCCGTGTTCCCCAATTTCGTTGTTATTCCCATCATCCTCTGTGGGTCACCACAGGATGATTCACAATCGAGGTTACGGGATTCGGACCTATGGCCCCCCACAAATGGCACCCCCGCCCACAAGTGCCCCCCTTCGGCTCTGTACCCTGCGCTACCTCTGGCGAGCGCCTTGTCTCACCCAAAAAGCTAATGCTCCCCTCCCCGGTTGTGCCATTACCAATCGCACGGCCAGCCAGGCGCCCCCAACCTAATAAGAACGATTATCTGCCGAACAAGGACCAGCCAACGAACCACGATCCCGTCCGACGACCATAAATGAGATTGCTCGGGGATGATTGATATAGAAGATCTGGTTGAGTGGTAGAGGAATATATAGGAATCGATAGTCGTTGTCTGGACATACTCTTTTTTGTTCCTATAGGGAAGAGGAGAGATCAACGACGGAGCTACTATAGCGATATAGACCGGAGATCGTTTCACTTACTCTGGACCAATATATATATATATATGTGATTCTGGTCAATCATCATAAGGCTGGACATGCATGTAGGTATTGCAGAATTCGATGACCAACAAGACTTTATCCCATACATAATAGGCATATTTCTCATAGAGCCTTTATGGATGGTTCGCTTCATTATCACGAGTAGCGAAGAAGGAAGGGGATTGGGTTGCATCCATTGCATAGATAGGGCAGGCACTCACTATAGATCGATCGTAGTTGCACAAATTCCCTCACATTTTGTGAAGTGGGACGGTTCTTCTCTTCAGTTCCCCTTTCCTACTACTCCTTCTATTCCAATAAAGGGTGGTTCGTTCCGTGGCGAAGAATGGAAATTCCCAGACAGCTGCTGGTTATCGGTCAGTAGGTGTTACGCTGGCGGCCAGGCCTTCCTTATTTTCTTGCCCTCCCTCTCATTTTGATTTGAATTTAGGGGAAGCCTTCCTGCCTGATAGAAGTACCCATCTATATGAGAAGGATCTCTGTATTTTCTTATTCGAAGAAAGGGGTAGTCCTTGCCCTCAGAAGCGCAAGCCCTCCGGACCTTGGTTTACTTATTTTGTGGCCCCTCTAAATAAGTCACCCCCCAAAGCAAGAAATTCCTCTCCTTATCAGTCGAGCCCCCTCCGGGTCCTCTCCCGTTGGTCGAGCCCTCTCCTTAACAGTCGAGCGTTCGTTACCTCACCCTGCCGGGGGCATCCTCTCCTTATCAGTCGAGTCATGCTTACGCATCCTCTCCCGTTGGTCGAGCCACATCCTCTCCCTTTGGTCGAGCCTGCTTGCGCATCCTCGCCCCACTTGATTAGGACGAGCAATTCTTCCTCTGGTCTTTAGAGCGACTCCGTTTCTCTCCGTTCGTCAATTCAGAGTCTATTTCAATACTTACCAAGCCAAGTAGGTCAATACGGGGGACCTTTATGGCGGTTGGCCTAACTCGGGTAAAAGACAAATAGCAGGGTGAGTAAGCGAACTCTCGACCGGCCCCCCACCAAATAAGTCAATAGGGGTTTTTTCCTTTATAAGGATAGGGTAATAGCAGGGTGAATTAGGCCCTCCATAAGACAAGGCCTTCTAGCTATAAGTCTTGATCTTGGGAAGTTCGCTAGAGGTAAATCCACAACCCGGGTGAAAATGTGAAGGTCCGGAGGGCTTGCGCTTCTGAGGGCAAGGGTTGATCGGGCCTTTACCGGTTGGTCAAGGCCTTACCTTCTAGCTGGTAAGTGAGAGCTTCAGGACCTTCTGTCTGTTCGCGTCGTAGCTCAGGGAAGGTACCTGAGCTCTGTGCCTGAACCTGAGCCGGGTGGGTTATTGCGTCCTTTCTATAGTCACGGCATGATAGGGATCTCATTCAAGCGCTGGCTATCCCCTTACTTACCTTCTAGCTCAGGTAATATAAGGATGCGCAAGCAGGCTCGACCATAAGCCCCCCCACCCAATAAGTAAATTGAACCTTCCCTTCTATTTTTCACCCCTTCAGGATGCGCAAGCAGGCTCGACCATAAGCCCCCCCACCCAATAAGTAAATTGAACCTTATTCTTTTTTCATAGAATGGAATTGATAGGGGTTTACTTGGCCAACCAAGAAGGGCAGGCCCTTTCATAAATAAAGGCCAAAAGAAATAAGGTCCGGAGGGCTTGCGCTTCTGAGGGCAAGGAAAAAGGCCTGCCTCCCCGGTCATTACCGTTCATCACTTTACCACTTGATGGACAAGCCGCCCTTATCTCCTTGGCGTTCGAACTGATTGATTTACAGAAATAATACGCCACACAGCCAGCCCCCCCCCCTTCTGCTATATGGATGGATTTCTCTTTCATTGATGGCCCATCAAGACAAGAAGTGTTTGCGCCTTATCTGTTCCCTATTTCTTTCCTCCCCTATCGCCAGCTTTTTGTCTCGTCCCCTACCTATTCGTTTCGTTTGCCCTTTTCGTTTCCCTCATCTAATTCCGCTTTCGATACAATGAATTAGAGACTTGAAATGCCATTACTTATTCTAAGTAAGGAGGAGGGTGGACGGACAGCAAGGGACATTATTATTTCACCGTAAGTACTTGACGCTCAGGCGAGAGGTTGTATACTTGGCTGGACGATCAATGGTGGCTGCTATAAGCAGCTAATGTCCCGTACTACACAGTAATGATGAAGATCCCTCTTCTCACCGAGAATGCCGGGGATGCAGATTCGAAGAACTAAAGAAAGGTTTCCTGGCCGATCGATCTACCTACCATTTGATTTGATCCCGTCTCGGGCGGGGGAAAGAAGGAGCAGGCGCACCCTGCAGAAACCTCGCTTTTGCTCAATTATAAAAAGTACTTATTTCCTCTCCACTATATACTATAGTCGCCTGCTTGCGCTTCCTCTCCCGCTGGTCGAGCCATTCTTCCTCTCCCGCTGGTCGAGCGACTACGTTCCTCTATTTTTGGGGCCCTACCCCTTCATAGAGTGTTCGTCCCTACGCTCCTCACCCTCACCCTCTGAATCAGGTGAGCGGCTCCGCCGGGGATTGGGGTGGGTGGGTAAATAGTTTCGGGAAAATAGAGCGAGAAATCGATGGCGTTGGTCGAGCCATGCGTTAGCACCCTCTCCTTAGCAGTCGAGTGTGCTAACGCACCCTCACCCATATGATGGATGAGCGAGAAATCCCTCACCATATGAATAGTGAGTGACTCCGTCCCTTTGGTCGATCGCCCAAAGGCGATCCTCACCCTCTCTATGGTCGGGTGAGTGGGCTTCTCGCTCCTCACCCTTATTTTTTCGCTCTGCTCAGGTAAGGCCAAGGTCCCGGAGGGGCTTGCGCTTCCTAGTGCAAGGACCCGACAGGGGGCTCGACTGATAAGGAGAGGACCGGTAGGGTGCGTAGCACGCTCGACTAATAAGGACCCTTTAGGGGGCTCGACTGATAAGGACCCTTTAGGGGGCTCGACTGTTAAGGAGAGGAGAGGAGAGGGGCTCACCATTCCGATGGTGAGGACCGGTAGGGGCTCGACTGTTAAGGATGCGTAAGCAGGCTCGACTGTTAAGGCCGCCATCACCTTTAGGTACTCGACCATAGGATGCGTAAGCAGGCTCGACTGATAAGGAGAGGACCTTTAGGTACTCGACTATTAAGGATGCGTAAGCAGGCTCGACCATAGCCCCCCACCCAATAAGTAAATTGAACCTTTAGGTGCTCGACTGATAAGGATGCGTAAGCAGGCTCGACTGTTAAGGAGAGGACCTTTAGGTGCTCGACCATAAGGGAGAGGAGAGGATGCGTAAGCAGGCTCGACTGTTAAGGAGAGGACCTTTAGGTACTCGACTCTTTTTTTACTTATTTGGGGGGGCCAATAAGTAAACCCAAGAGCCCCCCCACCCAATAAGTAAATTGAAGAGGAATTTATTGCTTGCTCGACCCAATCAAAGTGGGGCAAGGATGCGTAAGCACGCTCGACTGTCAAGGATGCGTAAGCAGGCTCGACCAACGGGAGAGGACCGGCAACGGGGCTCGACTGATAAGGAGAGGTCCGGCAGGGCTCGACCAACGCCCCCCCCACCCAATAAGTAAATTGAAACTTTAGTTGCTCGACTCTTTTTTTACTTATTTGGGGGGGCCAATAAGTAAACCCAAGAGGGCCCTCACCCATATGATGGATGAGCGAGAAATCGATGGCGGCCCTCTTCGCGTTCCTCTCTTTTGGGGCCCCTCCCCCAAAAGAGAGTTGTTCGTCTCCTCACACGTTACCTCACCCTATATTTATTACTTAGGGGCGGAGCCACTCACTATTCATATGGTGAGGACCGGAGGGACGGAGTCACTCACTATTCATATGGTGAGGGGCTCGACTGTCAAGGCCGCCATCGGTCACTCACTCATTCATATGCCCACCACCCAATAAGCATCAAGGAACGCACGCTCTCGGCCGCCATCGTTTGAACGCTCACTCATCATATGGGTGAGGGCCCCGGAGCGAAGCCGCTTGTCCGCATCGGGCAAGGTCCTGAAACTTTGATGAGGATTTGTAGCATCATTCGGGTAAATACAAATTGAGATTGTAGAAACATGAGCTTGTGATATAGCAACACCTAATTCCGAACCGGTCGGTGCAAAAACTATTGATAGAGGACCCGGATCTCCTATGGAATACATAATATTATTCATACATGACATAGTCCGAGCGAACCCACTTGGGATCTTTACTGAACTATGACCAGCCATCATATTAGCGGATAAACGTATTCCTAAGCTTGATGCGCGGAAACAATGAGGGATTAGCTCAAGGAGTACTGAGAAAGGTGCTAACGGCAGTGGTACTCCTGCGGGTGATGAGAAGCTGGAAAAATGAAGCCCATGTATTTGAGATCCCACTATAGTAATTCCAATAGAAATCGAAAATGGGAGACCCGAAGTAATTATAAAATGACTTGTCACTGTGGAGCTATATGGTATCATACCCTGGGGATTACGAAATGACGAAGAAGTAAGAGTGACCGAGATGCGAGGGGAAGACTTTTGCTTAACATTTCCGGAAAGACCACCTATTTGTTCGTTCACCAGGTTCGGCACGAAATCATGAATAAGCTCTACCGAGGATTGCCGAGCATTTGGTACTGAGTTTCCCCCTCCGTTCTTAGTAACGAAATGAACCAAGAGCAAGACTGAACTGATAGTTAGCGGCATGGACAAAGATGGATTTGTGAATGGGAAATACAAGTTTCCTATATTCATAGGAATCAATGGGATAATGGCAGATTGCTCAAGTGGGCTGTTTGGCGTAATAAAGACTTTTATTTCATCTCCTTCCTGTACTTCTTGCTCCCGAGCGAGATAGATCGAAAGACTTGTCTTTGCTCGCTCCTTTTTCTTTCATAGCTAGCAATAATGGCGAAAATGGACAAAAGCATGGGAGTTAGCGATCAATAGGTAAGTTCAAGAAAACGGCCTTTATGTAATATAGAAAGATTTTCCTATCCTATTAGTATTGCGGGATCAGAAGAGTTAGACAAGCTCATGAGAGCTTGCGTAACGAATTCGCACTCCTCGGGCTTTTTGACCCCCGGCCATGAGTTGCTCAACGCTTCTGAGCAAAGCTGCTTCATTCCGTTCCGCTTGCCCGGAATGGGAGATTCTCCTCTCCCTTATGGTCGAGCCCCTGCCGGTCCTCGAGTCAACTATTTTTAGCTCCGCGGATGGCGGCGAGCCCCCGTCAATAGGGGGCTTTTTCAGATCCAGGTAAATGGGGGGGATGATCCAGAGGGGGATTATGAATATAAATGCCTGAATATCTTCCCGGAGCAGCCCCCCCCCTACCGACGAATCTGGAAGAGGGGCCGGCCCCGTAGTTGCCGTCTCTCTCTCGGGAAGATATATGAGCGGCTCCAAGGACCCGAAGGTGTCCGAGGATATCTCCAAACCAGATACGGGGGGTTGGCATAGAGCCAACCGGAAGCCCACGCCGTTTCCAAGGATCTGAAAGATAACCCAGGTGATGAATAACTTCAATAATCAATCCAAAAAATTGGGATTTCCTCTCCTCTCGATGGCGGCCCTCTCCTTAACAGTCGAGCACCTAAAGGTCCTTATGGTCGAGCACCTAAAGGTCCTCTTGGTCGAGCACCTAAAGGTGATGGCGGCCTTAACAGTCGAGCCTGCTTACGCATCCTTAGCAGTCGAGCCCCTGCCGGTCCTCACCCATCGGAATGAGTGAGTCGATGGCGGCCTTATAGTCGAGCGTTCGTTCCTCACCCTACCGGGCCCCGGGGATTGGGGTGGGTGGGTAAATAGTGGTCGAGTGTGCTATCCTTGATGCTTATTGGGTGGTGGGCATCGGAATGAGTGAGTCGATGGCGGCCTTATAGTCGAGAGTTCGGCAGGCTCACCCTCACCATATGAATAGTGAGCCCCCTAACGGGTCCTACCGGGCCTCAAATTAGATTGCGTAATTACGTATATAATGACTGGAATCACGGACAAGTTTCAGTGATGGCGGCCTTACTGCTTACGCATCCTCCCCAGGTTAGATCAGTCCAAGAGCAGGCTGGTTCCGCTGGGCTCAGGGAGTAGGGAGGCCATTTCCAGGAGTGGGAAAAGGGCCCGGGAGGGAAGGAAGCAAAGGCCCCATACTACTATGGGCATGATTCGATTAGTCATGATGTCCTCTCCCGTTGGTCGAGCCTGCTTACGCATCCTCTCTTTGTCAGATCGTAGTGTCTTATATATGTCATTATGGCATGACTCGATAGCAAGCTCATAAGCCAGCCTATGCCAGCCTATGTTGCGGTAGTTTTCCAGAGGCATGCATCGAGAGTGGAATTTCGTCTGAAGACCATTTGCGTGTGTTTTACGGCTACTTGACACGCCCAAGCTGGCCCTCGGAACCTGCGTAGACCTAAGAAATAGCCTAATTTGCTGCCGTAATGACATATATAATGAGAGTGATTTCCTAGCTAGAGAGAGAGAAGAAAGTAAGGCCGTATCTCTTCCAGAGGCAGGAATAAAGGCAAGGGGCTAAGGCATAAATGGGAGCAGGACCAAGTGAAGTTGATACGGATCCTGTTATAAAGTCCGTAGTATCCCTTCCAGTTCTAGATAAAGATAAAGAAGTAGATCCACCAGTATCTGAGCCAGATCGAGTTATTGACCTTTATAGTACACTTGGAAAGAATCTAAGCTATATCGAGTTATTTGCTGAGTAAATTGGATTTTTTGCATATTAATAATTTGCTAGCAAAAGGTTAATTACTTTACCTACCAGAAGCATCAGTGCAAGCAAGAGCAGTTTCAGTAGCACTACCTTGTCCAGCATCTCGGTTAATAATCATAAGCATATACAGTAGCATGGGCAGGAGCATATCCAGTTTTAGATCCTCCAGGTGCACAACCGGTAGCTTCAGTAGCAGATCGATATCGATATGCAGTCCCATCAATAGCTTCAGCATCCTCTCCAGTGCCAGTAGCAGAGCCAGTAGCAAGCCAGTAAGCAAGTAGAAGAGCAAGTAGAAAGTAAGTCAAAAGGCAAGTAAAGGGTTGAGTAAGTAACCATCCAATAGAAGGGGTTAAGAGAGGGGAAGGCTCTGGAGGTGATTTCTACCAATATGAAACCAATACCACTCCTACGGATCTACTAGGGTCCTTCCTCATGCTCATTCATGCTCATGAAGGGGACTGGGGACCTCAAGGTTTCTTCCTCATGACTGCTCGGCTGACTTCCATATTAGAAACATGGTTAGTGGTTATGAGGGGATGGTGGTTAAGATGGTCAAGTCAATGGTTAAGAGGGGTTAGGCAAGTAACGGATCTACTATGGTGGTTAAGCAAGTCAATGGTTAAGAAGGCAAGTCATTAGACAAGCTCTCCTTGGCTCTTCTACTGGATGGAAAGTCAGATAAAGACTCTTTACTCTGAGGACCCTTTAGGGGGCTCGACTGATAAGGAGAGGATTTGCTGAAGCTTTCTCTAGGGTGAGGGTGAGCTTGCCGAACTCTCGACCACCGGGAGAGGTACCGAACTCTCGACTTAAGGAGAGGGAATCAAGAGCATTATAACCGGTTTTGGATGAGGGAGTTTCTCCTTTAGCCCTACCAGTATAGTGGCAAGCAAAGAAGAGGTTCTATATAGCTTCTAGGTGTTTGTTGAGTTCTATTAGTTCGATAGCTGAGTTAGTGAGGAGCTTAGTGGGAATAGCTTAGTTAGCTTATAGAGCCAGTAGCATAAAAGGGTAGTAGGAGTACGAGTAGCTTATCTACTAGCAGTACTAGCATAAACAAGGTAAGCAAGAGGAGAAGTAGTGGTTTAACTATGACCGTAATAGGAGCATATCTAGCAGTCTAGTAAGAGTGAAAGGTAGGAGCAGTACTAGTGGATGAAACCAAGACAGTACCAGTTTATTCAAGCAAGAATCGGAGTCAATTGCTTCTGGATATCAAAATGGGATCCTGAGCGGGGTGCTTGCTTTGGTACTGCTGGCTTGACTGTTTGTGCCTCTGGAATTGGATCTTCAATTGGGAATGAAACCGTGGATGATGCTTCTTAGGCTCATAAAACTGAATCTGGACCTAGATCTATAATGAATGGATATGGATAGGGAACGTCGGGCTTTTCATTTTGGTCTTAAAATGGACGAGGTAGTAGCCCTAGAACAGTAGGAGAAGCGGGGACTTAAACTGGATTCTTTTAGGCCTATACGACTACATACAGAATATATGGTATATGGACTATAACTTTGTTTCGATTGAGTAGTGGTAGGGTGTGCACCTCTGTTTCTTCGTAAGTGTGAGCTTCGTTAGCAACCTGTCATAGCTTTCCGTCGCCTAAGGTAAAACATTAGGAGTATTGGGGGTAGAACCTTAGCCAAGCGGTCTAAATGGTAGGACCTATAGAGTATATCCGTATTTCATATAGTTATGCCGGTTGATCAAGATTGAACCCCAGGAGTTGACCGGGTTGTTTCATATCCATCAGATCCAATGCCAGCAGTTGCATATCGAGAGCCGATAGCATTCCTTGCACTAGGAAGCGCAAGCCCCTCCGGGACCTTTCAATTTCGACACTATAGCAGGAGCAGCGGGAGAGACACAGGTACCAGAAGTAGAGATACCACCAAAGGTGAGCCCTTAAGAGCCTGCCCGTCCAAAGTGTATCGACCCAGTATTAATAAGAACTTGCACTCCGCCCAATTCTACCACCTAAAACAGGCTTGACTTAGAGAGTGCATCAAACTATCAATCACAAGTGGAGAACAGCTGACCTAACCACGTTAGTGCATTCATAAGCGTAAGAAGGTAAGGACCAATTGCACCTACCTTCCTTGGTAAAACCTACCCTCCTTCGTAAGCTAAGGTAAGAAGGACCAACTGCACCTTCCTATGAATAGCTTTTAGGTCACCCTAATTCATCGTTATCATTGTATTGACCTGAGGTCATAAGGATCCATTTCGCTTACCCTGCTTCGTAAGCAAAGGGACTAATAGCACCTACCCTTCACCGTAGCACCTACCCTTTTTCGTAAGCTAAGGTAAGGACCCATTGCGTTTACCCTGCTTCCTTCATAAGCGTAAGAGAAGGAAGGACCCGTTGTACCTTTCTTATAACCATAAGATGATTACTTTTACTATTGAAGTCCAACAACTTCTTGGTGTGAAGCTCCGACAACATTTTCATAGATGGAACCATCGCAGTTCGCTTCTTAGAAACAAGAATTTATCTTCTAAGAAAGCATCGAAGTTGGAAGTTTTCAACATGAACAAGGACCCGGAGGACCCGTTAGGGGGCTCACTATTCATATGGTGAGGGCGCTTTCCTGTAATCAGGGAAGGATTTTCATCCCTCCCTTACAAGGCTCAGTGAGCCCTCTTGTTTGCCTTCCAGTGAGAAGGACCTTCAGACACACACCCCCTACTTAAAAAACAAACTTTCATAATATAACACTGTGTCTGTAAACCATTCACTGAAGCTGTTAACCCGCTGCGCATAGAAGTGGTTTCACTACATGTATGCCTCTAGCCCCTTCCCGGAAAACGAAATTAAGCCCCTATCTTTATTCCCAGAAGACTAGATCTTTCCCCTCAAAGAAGACTCTTTTCTATTATCCTCTCAGTAAGTGCAGCTAGTAAGTGCCAGTCATAGCCAGTTGATCATAGTCATAAGGTCATAAATCATAGCCATAGGATCATAGACAGTCGTTGCTATAAGCAATGACCTTCAGGCAATGAGACTGGAGCAAGCTGCACTGACAACTGGCACTGCTGCACCGACCAGAGTTTCTATCTGCACTGACAGGAGCATCATTCATGCACCGACGGACCCTAGCTTCATGCACCGACTAGAGCTTCGATGAGTAGAGATCATTCATGCAGTGAAAAGAGTTCTATCACTGATGAGTAGCGAGTAGAGCTTCTAGACAATGACTGCTTCCAGCCCAGTCGAGTATCCAAGCCGAGCAGTCGATTAGCTCAGCCGAGTAGCCCAACTGAGCAGCCCAACCGAACCCGGTAGGCAAGCCGAGTATCCAATCCGAGTAGCCCCACCCATGAGCCCAGCCAATCTGAGTATCCAAGTCGAGTAGCCGAGTCTGAGTAACCAAGCCAAGTAAGCAGAGTATTTATTCCCAGATTCGCGAGCCCAGCCAAGTGGGTGATCCCGGCCAAGTGGTAGTGAGCATCGTAGGGGAATTGGTAGTGAGCATCGTAGGGTAAGTGGGAGGGCTTAATGGGAATATCAATTGGGTTCGGTCGGGTAACAACCTGCCTGCATCGGGTAACATCCAACAGTGAACACGGGTAAGATCGATGCGGGTAACCTCCTTCCTCCAAGCGCGTGTACTTTAGATAAAGGGATAGATGCCCTAAAAGTAAGTGACCAATCCATCTCACTCATAAGGTATTAATTCCCTTATCCGTCCTTACGATTGGCTATCACCGAATCATCTATGCCCTCCTCCCTAGAATTCATGGAAGCATCAATCACGAAACACCTCCTCTTTCTAGTTGAATTATCACATACCCCTACATCGTCTCATCTACGCCACTAGAGTGCTATACCACAAAGAACCCCAAGAAAGGCCTAATTTATCACTCTCTCTCTCTACGAGGTGACAGATATCGAAGTGTTCCGGATGGAAACAGCAACTCAGATACCCATTGCCAAATTATGTCCAATCTCTAGCATCACAGAAGAAACGATTCCCCACACACCGCTATGCCCTCCATTCACTCAGGTATCCCTCCACTATCCTCTTATACTTTATCTGTCATTTTAGACAAGCAAGCCCTTCTATCTATCTTGCTTCCAGATAACACCACACCTCCTTGGATACTCCTATCATTGGATCTCCTCTTGGGATTTAGTACCGGCATATAGTCAGCATCAACACCAGTTTCGAAGTGGAAGGATGTGGACTATTTAAGGTATGTGATTTGGGGCGCTTCTTATCTCGGCACTGCCCTTATGGCTATGGTAAATCAGCTATAACTGGTGATTATTGGCTATGAATGTGGGTATGCACCTTATAAACAGGTGCATCATATGTAACGCATGGTCCATCAAGTAGAGGTAGGCACTACTGTTCCATATATAATAGGTAAGCCGCCCCGTACGGGGGAATATGGAACTCCTTCTTTGGTTATCCTGTGATGATGAACTCAATCTTTTATGGTGGCCCCCCCACCCAATAAAGACTTAGAACCTTTCTATTGTCCGGTGGTAACTTGGGGGTCCTTCTCTCTTCGTCGGGCGGGTTCATTCGTCAATCCCGAAAAGCCAGCAAGAACAAAGGGGCTTAAACTCCAATCTCCATCCCGCCATCATAGGGAAACGTCCTGAAAGGCCCTACTAGTGTTGAATAGCACGTGAGGAAAGTAAATGGATGGCTTGCTTTTAGGCGAGACAAGAAAACCCGTGATCTAGAACCCGAGGGCTGGAAGAATCACCCCGGGCTGGGACAAGAAAAGAGGCAGGATGGCTCTATACAGTGCATGAATTATGCTCTAGACCGTGCCCCCTTAATAATTCATAATGGGTCCGTCCCATTAGTTATTCAGGAGTCGATGCCAGGAATCAAAAAAGTTTCTCCCAGAAGTAGTCTATGCCGCTTGTCAATGTCGCTTGTCGATGCACTCGATTCAGGTGGCGATGCCGGTATTCGATCAGGTGTCCATGCATTCTCGGTACTCGCCGGTGATGCATTCATTTCCGGTACTTGCTGGTAGGCCATGCCAAGTTTCAATGCCGGTACTCCAGTCGATCCTAGAGTTGATGCATTCGAGCGAGGGCTTATCTGATCAGTTTGCGAACCGATGTGGGTGCTTGTCATTTCCTCCATGTTTCCTGTTATGCTTTCCTTCTGTTAACCGATTTCTTCTTTTCTGTCTGTTAAACCCCCCCATTCAATATCATCGGAACATCAAACTGGATTCTATTATCTATAAACTATAGACTTTCAGAGCGGTTCTCTCTATGAGAACTTAGATTTCGCCAACCATTTAGGCCCTCCAGAGTCCTTGCCTTCTCGAACCAATACTCATAGATCACGTAGCTGGAGGTGATGAGTAGCTCAAGGGCCAACGGACGCATCGATACGGAACCAATCATTTGTGTAAGGTGGTCACCCATGCGATGAGGAGTGATTGATTCGGTTGATTCAATTGAAGAACACATCTAACGGAATGCGTGGTGGAACACATCTACAGAGCGGGGTTGTACCACGGACGGACTACACATACCCTTCCACAAAACTGACCGCTATGGAACAATTGCTTCTACCTCACTTACCTCTACGGAACAATGGTTCCTGGAGTGCATGCAATGATTATGCGTTACATACGTTGATTCACAATCTGAAGATCATATGCAACAGAAAGTGAGTGGCTGCTATATGAACCGTTCACCAAAATCCTTGAACTCAACCTAAAGGAGAGGGGCTATATGCAGTGAATGAATATGTGCAACAAAGAGGTGCTACGACGTCTATTTCAGTGTTCGACTATGTGTCCGGGACGGGGTGGGGGAATGATGAAAACAAGGAAACAAACCACGGGGCGCCATGCACGGAATGAACCCATACGGGGTGGATTGACCACGCGATCGGTTCAAGTCTTTTTCTCTAAATATTACATATGTTGCTACAGTGTGCTTTTTTTTTTCTTTAGAGATGCTGCTCTACGAAGTATGATCCGTCGATGGCGAGCCTCTGAATTAGACAAGTTTGCTAAAGCAATATATATTTCGCTGTTCCTCCGTAAAGTCGGGTTTTAGGTCCCAAGCTCTTTCCCTTCCAAAGCACTTCGAGCTCTTTGAACAAGATTGACTTCTTTTCTTCAACGAGATTTGGTTCCAGGTGTAAATACTTTTGGGGGTATGGGGAGTACATGATCTTATGCGCTAATGGATACAAATGCACCTCATCCCCTTTCTGTCCTTTCCCCGTGCTCTTCTGTTCCATGATCCTCCGCGGGTGGGTGGGGTGTTAACGCGTGGAAACCCCATAGATACCCTTACTGAGAATATGTGTTTATATATTGAAATAGGAAATGCCATGTCTCTTCTGGTATGCTACGTTCAGATGTAGGTTATGGTATGCCCATGTGCCCCAGTGTATAGTGATGCCCGAGGTTATAGCGATGATAGTTATGATTTCGCCAGTAGCTTATGTTCGTTCCTATTGTGGTGGTCAAAGATCTGGTCAATCTATTATTCTAAACAAGTCCAATCAATCAATCCATTCGCTATCGCTCCTGGCTTTCCCAATCAAGAAATTGAAAGGACTTAGCTATGAAGCTCTCAAAGTGAGAATTCATACCCCTAACCACTTGACTTTGGGGAATACCTCTACTACTATTAGTACTGATCGATTGCTTCTGTAGGTTCTTATCACCTTGGCGGAGGTTTTGGACATTCGTTGAAACGTAGGGATGGATTGAACGAAGCCGCACTGGGTAGAATTCATGTGCAGGACCAAGTAGTTTCATTTGCTCTCTGACTCCTTGCCCGATGCGGACAAGCGGGTCAACCTTCATTTTACTTATTGGGTGGGGGGGCGAATGGTCGAGCGGCCTTACGGCTCCTTTCTTTCCACTTTTTTGAGCCGCATCCTCTTCAGTTACACCTCTATCCTACGCGTTCTATTCTTCAGAGAAGCCTTTTTTTCTGACACGCCCGCCTTCTCTCTTGACCAGTCTACCAACCTATAGCGATGGAGAGGCCTCATCTCGCCCCGGCAACCAATCACTCGAGTGAACACCACATTGAGGAAGTGGATTCGAGGTTGACAATGAGTCCCAGTTCCACTAGTGTGGCCCACTATGGTTGGGGTGGTCTTATTGGCGCATACCACGGTGGGGTCTTCGACTGGGGTGAAGTCGTAACAAGGTAGCCGTAGGGGAACCTGCGGCTGGATCGAATCCCTCTCCCGGGGGTCGAGAGTTCGGCAGGCTCACCCTCTTCAATTTACTTATTGGCCTCCCAAATAAGTAAAAAAAGGTCGAGCCCTCTCCTTTTAGTCGAGCGTTCGTTACCTCACCCTGCCGGACCTCTCCTTAACAGTCGAGCATGCTTACGCATCCTACTAATTTGGCCATTTTAGCTTGGCGGAGGTTTTTCAAGATTCCCCTCAATTTACTTATTGGGTGGGGGGGCTTATGGTCGAGCACCTAAAGGTCCTATTATAGCAACTATTTACCCACCCACCCCAATCCCCGGAGGTTTTCAGATCTGCCCATGTGAATATGGGCGGCACTTCCCCTATTTTAGTTGGGGCGGAGGTTTTCACATCTTTATCTACTATTCTTGCCATTTTAGGACCCTTTAGGGGGCTCGACTGATAAGGACCCTTTAGGGGGCTCGACTGATAAGGACCCTTTAGGGGGCTCGACCATTAGGGAGAGGAGAGGAGAGGAGGCGGAGGTTTTGTAATGACATATATAATTCATTCATGCATAAGGATGCGTAAGCAGGCTCGACTGATAAGGCCGCCATCACCTTTAGGTGCTCGACCATAGGACCTTTAGGTACTCGACTGTTAAGGACCTTTAGGTGCTCGACCATAGGACCTTTAGGTTTGCTTGCTTGTAGGTGAGGCAGGGTAATTGTACGTGGTAGGGAGGATGCCCACCTTTTAGGAGGTTTACGAGCCTGAAACTAAAAGGGGAGCAGCACCCCTGTGAAACTAAAAGATTATAAGCCCAACAACTAGCGTACGAGGTATGACGAGCCCGTGTATTAGCATAGGTCAGTAAGGCTACTTCCTTATTTATCTAAGCAAGCATGTGTTTAGGAGCTAAAGGTTTGGACTAATACTGGTACAGGGAGCTATTATGCAGCCGGCACGAAAATGTACAGGTTGAGGTAATCCCGCCCGGCAACAAACTACTCGTACAGGGATTGGCCTCCTCCTCCTACTCGTACGGGGAGCTCTTCTCCAGCCTGATATATCTGTAGTTTCTTACTGGTATGATTGGGTAATAGCGAAACATGACCTACGGACTAGGTTCGGCTTCCTCCTTTAAGGCACTACGGGAAGACCGAGCTAAGCAACGTGACCTTACCTGGCTTCTCTCCTCTCTTCGGTCGAATAAGAATATCGATCATTGGCACGAAAATGCGGTTTATCCCCACTTTAACCCCACAGAGGTGGTATCAGCCCATGAAGGTCCTTTTTCTTCATTGTTGTACTTACGAATGTGACTATCTGTGCTTTCACCTTTGGGACTAGGTAAGTATCTTTGCTTAACAGGTAGAAAGGGATGGATGAAGGGTCTGTTCTGAACTGGTATAAGAGGGAGGGTATTTGGCTTTCTCCTTCCTTTCACCCTGTGGGTGAGGAGCCATCCCACCAAGAACTAAGCGTCCATTCAATAGCCATCTTCTATCTCCATCAGCCATTCAGGAAGAGGTAAGCTTGCATTCTTATCATAAGTGTATAGTAAGAAAGAAAATACTCCTCTCCCTCTCCCGTTGGTCGAGCCCTCTCCTCTCCTTAACAGTCGAGCACCTAAAGGTCCTCTCCTTAACAGTCGAGCCTGCTTACGCATCCTTAACAGTCGAGCGTTCGTACCTCTCCCATAGGTCGAGAGTTCGATAGGCTCACCCTCATCCATATGATGGATGAGCGATAAATCCCTCACCCTGCCTTCCTTGATGCTTATTGGGTGGGGGGCGTTGGTCGAGCATGCTCCGCATCCTCTCCTTATCAATCGAGCCTGCTTGCGCATCCTTTCCCTTTGGTCGAGCCTGCTTACGCATCCTTGTGAATATCTCGTCTTAACAAAGAATGGGGTATGGAAAAATAAATCCACGTGGCACTATCATCATCATTTCAGTGAATCCATGAGTCATCTTCATTGCAAGGGTAAGGATGGTAGTAGGGTGCATACAAATCCCAGTATGAATTACCTAGTAGCCAAAGCCCCGAAATGGGTGGGGCATTTTCAGGTTGCGAAAGGTCGGGCTATCTCTTATCATAATCCATGCGCTAGTTTGATTAGAAGACTTGTGCGATCAGATGGGTTATAGTACGATTAGGATCATGAACTCGCTTCGCATGAAGCAAGCAGGAAGTAGATTCAACATCGTTTTAGGTAGAAACCCCACAGGAAGGATGAGCCTCGTTGTGCCCCATCGCCTATTTATAGGCAGCAAAAGGAAGAAGGCTCCACGAAAGAGATTGAAGAAATGGAGCTCTAGCCGTTTCTGGAAAGCCTTACGAGTGAGCGATATCAAGAGGCGAGTGGAATCAAGGTCGAGGCAACTGTTGGATTGGTCAAGGGAAGGCCCAACCTCCCGTTTAGAAACTTATACCGGGTTCCTCTCCTTATCAGTCGAGTCACTAACGTACCTCTCCCGCTGGTCGAGTCACTAACGTACCTCTCCTTATCAGTCGAGTCACTTTCCTTGATGCTTATTGGGTGGTGGGCTTTTGGTCGAGCAATCAATTCCTCTCCTTATCAGTCGAGCCCCTGCCGGTCCTTACAATTAGACTGTAGGAGGAAGGGACTGAAATTAGACTGTAGGATTGGGGCATCCATGACTAAGTTGGTTGGGTAAGTGAGTATCTATAGGTTGGTGAAGCAGGTGGGTTGGAAGTAACAGTAAAGGTAAAGGCAAATAGGCAGCATAGTAAAGGAAGGGTTCATAGTCAAGGTTGTTGTAAGTGCGGTATCCACGAAGCATTGGGTAAAGAGTCAAGTGGTAGTTTGGAAGGCCGATCAAATCTCAAACAGGTAATGGAGCCCCGCCCCGGTCTTCTATAAATAGAAAAGGTACTGTGGGTAGGTGGCACTAAAATGAATGCGAGCAGCCAAATAAAGCCTACCCCCTCAAAAAGGCATTGGGTAAAGTCAAGTGGTGGTTTGCGCGTACAATGCTAAAGAGGTAAGTTGCCCGGTATCTAGAGGGTAGTTGTGAAGAGGCCAGGTGGTGAGTTGGTAGTTGCTCTGCTGTCGGAAATCAAATTCCTGAAAGTAGGCTTAAAAGTGAATATGAATTCTCAAAGTGCAAAGCTCCCCAAGCAAGCCCGTGAATGCTAATTAGGTAAGTGAGCCTATCTATGCAAGGGCGGTAAATCGAACAGGTGGATGCACGTAAGTAAAGGTAAATAGGCAGAGTATAAGGTGAAATAGCGAAAGTGCAGCTACCTACCCTACAAGATTCTTCCAGCAAGCAATCCCCTCCATTCATTCGAGCAAAAAAACCGTCCATTTGATCCAGCGGTATAAGCAAGCAAGCCAGCTATTCAAGCAAGAAGACCAGCCATCTCATCCAGCCCATCCTTTTTGTGGTCTCTTTGTAAGGGTAAGGCAAGTGCTAGCCTTCCTATCACTCAAGCACTCACTGAAAAGATTTGCCCGCTCACTGAACAGGCTTTCTGTCAAGCTGGCTTGTCCCTTCTCGTAGCGTTCTGACTGGCTGGCTAGGGATCTCTCATGCCCATGTCCCGAAGGTTCCCTTTCAAGTCTGTCAGGCTACAATGAGAATGAGGCTATTCATTTGAAAGATCCGCTGGGCTGGCTTGCTGGCTTGCTTCCTTGATGCTTATTGGGTGGCCCCTCTCAAATAAGTAACTAAAGGGTGGTCTCATTCGTTCCTTCCTTTATCATGAGGCTAGTGAACCTTTATCATGAGGGTTGTTAACATAGAGAATTCATAGGCTCTCCTCCGCTCTTCATCACTCTTCCTCTCCCGGTGGTCGAGCCTGCTTGCGCACCTCTTATCCGCTATTTCTAAAAGGTAGTAGTTATGGTAGGCTATCATAAAGCTATCGAAGCTAGTAATCATAGGGTATTTGTTCGTATCTTGTATCTAGTTGTTCATCTCTTGCCTTCTTCCATGGTGCTTTTTGTTGGTGGGTTTTGTTGACGGTTGATAATGAAAACCTTGCACGCGGTTGCTTGGGTCGAGCTAAAGTATCTAATGACTGAACTTCCTCTGGTGCTGAGGCTTTCTTTTTATTTCCTCTCCCTTATGGTCGAGCCCCTGCCGGTCCTCGGTTGTCTATCAAATGTCTATCAAAGAGAAGAAATCATGGGCAGTGACATACCGCACTTTCGTCCGGCCTCATGAGTAAGTGGTACCGCATCAGTGAGTGAGTAAGTGGTACCGCATCAGAGGTTTTCCCTCGGCGTGTATGCAGCGGGATCCCGTTCAAATCAAAGGGTAGGATAAGCCCGCAGCAAGATCGGGCCTGTAAATGTAACCATTTTGCGTCGTATTTGGACCTGATTTGTCTCTGCGTGCCTTAGGGATAATTTGTGTGATACATGGTGTCTAATAAAAAGAATTGTGAATTGACAGTTTGAGTATGTTGTTATTCCTGGTCTTATGGTGTTGTGTTTATTCGTCTATTCGGGGTAAGGGTGCAAATAGTCAATAGTAGTGGGTAAGGCGGGTGTAGAAGATGGTAAGGTCAGAGTACAAGCTGGTGTTATCGTTGATTTCTATTTTTTTGTCTACTGGATTACTATTCTTTCCTTATCTCCTTGTGGGCGTATCTGCTTGTAGTGAAGAGAAAAAGATCTAATAGTATTTGCTATGTTTGGTATCTGTCAATGTCTAAGGGCTAAGTCTTTGATCGGTCTCTGCCCTACATGTTCTGAAGGAAGGACCATATAATGACCTTGAGTTCCTAAGGGAAGCTTTTCAACTGCATTCCTTCCCGGTCCACAAGGCAAACTTGACTCTCCTTTCCGTAATGGAACAACAAGCATACTTAATATGGGGGTGAGGTAGCGGTCTAACTCAGGGGATTTCCACCTCACCTTGCTTTCTTTTACGGGCTCGGGTTCTGAGTTCAAAGGCTTGCTTGCCAAAGAAATAATTAGGAAATAGTGAAATTCTATTGTCAAGTAATGTTGCTCGTTCTCATCAATCATATCATATAATGATTGTAAAGGTGCTTCCTTTTACCGGTGAGGCAAGCAAGCTCACATTCATTATATCTAATACTCATTTCAATTCTGTTCTGTATCAAACTGACCTACGATAGCACGACCAGCACGCGTACCTACCAGCCAGCAGTAGCATTCCGTAGCACACTCCCTACCAATAGCACCCTCCACCAGGCTAACCTAATATCTTCCTTGTTTATACAAATGAGCTTGTTGATTCAGTTTAAGTTGATCCATTGCAAAAAAAGAGTTGTATGGGAATTTCTCAATCAACGTCCAGCGGAACATACCAGAATCTTTATGTCCCCACGTCAGGCGCAGCTACCGTTTCTCACCGATTTAAGCAATGTTAAGAAGTGTCCCATTCCGTCACTTTCACCTTACACTTTATACCGATTTGACTCGTATTCGATAGGGGTGTAGTGGCCAAACATGGTTCCACTGGTCAGGCGCAGCTACCATTTCTTGCTGATCTCGGTCATATTTGATTTATAGGCCTCCCATTTTGCGCGCAAGGTCACTAGCATGAGCCATTTATCCCCTATGAAACTCAAGAATGCATTGGATGAATAATGCATTGAATTACTACCTCCATGAGGGGAAGCAGGAGGAAAGTAAAGGTAAGTACAGGTATGGAAAAACCAAAGTGAAACAACCACACTGCAGACCTCATTTTGGGTCATTGGGTCAGTAGTCCACATGCGTGGTAGCTCACGTAGCTAGAGATCCCCGAGGGTGAGACGAAGAAAGAACACAACCTTACGACGGAGGACTATAAATGCAGCAGCCACTAGCCTGTATAATTCATAGTCTTTTCCATAGTCACTTAAACCAGTCATTTAAGAAGGCTTCAACTGCTACAGAATGAGGTTGATTTGGAGACATTAACACACCTAGTGAATTGTGAATTTCATTTCCCGGTTTTCTGTTTACATCACTATAGAAATTCACATGATGGATTGCTTTATTCACCTACAGAATGAACCCAGATTGAACAGCCAGCCGCTTGATCTCTTGATCTTGACCTCCACTTTGCTTAATCCCGAGAGTTTAGTTCGAGATCTCGTTCGCCGTCCGGGTCATTATGCTGATGCCACCTACCTATCACGGACGGGTGCTAAAGGTCAACGGGTCGTGATAGGAAGGATAAGATCGAGCTGAAACGGTTTGTCTGTCAGAATCCGCCAATGCCAATGGGAGAACCGTTAGGATAAGTGATTCACGGAGCTGCTGCATCCCTGTTCGATGCATGCATCGGTAGCTTCTGCCCTGTTATTCTCCGGTCCACTATAGCCTCGTTGTTCTAAAAAGCTTCGTTCTGGTCTTTTTACTACGATGCCGTCTTTCCCGAGTTCAGATTGAACATCTCCCTCCCTTTTCCCGTTCGTAGTTTGGTGGGAGGCTTTCTGTCAGTAAGGTGGGCCCCTCATTCTAAAAGGAAGGGTGGAACCACCATACATATAGGCTGTCGTTCGTTATTCGAATAGAAGGTTTCTTCCTTATATCTCTCTATGGCTATGCTACGGGAAAGGCTTGTTTCTTTCCTTCCGAAAAGTATCAGACCGGGATAGACCCAGACCCACTGACTTTCTCTCTATGAATGCACCACCTTGCATACGAAGGAAGGGGCCGAATACCCCGTATCTTTGCTTGCTCGGGCGGGTATTGACCGAGAAGCCTGAGCTTGCTTGCATTACCAAGGAGGGGAGAGCCTGCCTTCGAACTCAGGGGCTATCTATACTCCTATATTCATTACGTTATTTCTCACCTGTAAAGAAAAGGTTCATATGCATCTAGAATTAGAGATGAATCACTTTCCCCTCCTCATTTGGTATGGTATTAATCCGAAAATCCATCTAATCATTATATTGGTTTATCTCTATGAGATGGGAGGTATAACATGCCTATCCTCATCAGACCTTCTATCCTTCATACCCATAACCAGGAACACCTTCGTAGACAAGGAAAGCATCAACCCTTTACCCTACCTTGCTTTCCAAACTCACTCACAGAAACAAGCCTAGCTATAAGAGCTAGAACCTAAAGCCCTGGAAGCCAATAAGAGGTCCTCTCCCGGTGGTCGAGCCATGCTTACGCATGATGGCGGCCTTATCAGTGAATTTGGAATGAATTAACCGATCTTTATTACAGGAGAAGAACCAGACGCTTGGAATGAGCTTACAGTCTTATTTCTTGCTTTCTTTCATTTAAGTGATAGCGTCTTTCTTGCTTCTCTCTCCTTTCTTAACCAGAGAGATTGTGCTTATCTTTCTTATAAGATAGATCAGGTGAGTGCAATAAGCTGCCCTCTTGCTTGGTTGCGGGAATTAAGGAGCTTACTTCTTGCTTGCGAGCATGAATGAGCTATTAGACTCTATTTATTCCCTTCCTTGCCTACCGGATCCGAACTGCCTTGCTTAGAGTCATCAAGTAGGCTGCCTCCCTGAGGATGCGCAAGCAGGCTCTCAATCTGCTGTAAAAGGACAGGCCGGTGTGCATTTGACTTTTAGTCCACACACATCCTCTAAGTCCCATGCTTCTTAGGAACAAAAACTATAGGTAAACCGGCAAGAGAAGCACTTGGTCTTATCACCCTGGTCTAACAACTCTGGAATTCGTTTATTCACTTCATCTCATTCAAGAGCATATTTCCTATGCAACCCATGGGATTAGTGAATATAGCAGCAGCTCCATTTTGTGTTCCACTTCCCGGCAATAATCCCTCACCATATGAATAGTGAGTGACTCTGTCCCTTAGACTCTTGTAAGAATTATTGAAATTTCAAGGTGCAAAGCCGCTTGTCCCTCCGGGGGCAAGGAGGGTACCTAACTGCCTCTTTTGCTCTTGTGCTTTCGGGGGATACACCTTGTTGATGCTCGATTCTCTTGGCCTATGGACGAGGAGGGAGACGCCTGCTCTCCGAGTTTCCGATTCAATGGTATTCATGTGACCCTCCCCTTTCAAGATTCTTCCTGGCGAATCCATAGTCCGGTGATGGAAAAGGGGTATGTGCCATTCGATTAATAGGGGAAGATACCACCAACCAAATTCTTTCTCAATTCATAAGGGTCACTGCATCCCGGAAAGAAACTATTCCCATTGGAACGGCTACCCCTACCAATTATTAACAAGCAAGGAGTCCGGATACTATTTAAGCGCATGCGATCGAGATACTATTTAAGCGCATGGGATGGAAACACTCATGAGATGAGCGCATGGGATAGAGATACTACCAGCAATAGAGATGCACATATTCGATCTCAGGCTTCGGTATGGGGACTAAAAAGTGGGGGCGAGCCAGGCCCTTAGCTCTTGCTAGTTTCCACTCTAGGATAGCCACGAAAACGCCTTAAAGAACCGTGTAAATGGGGGTAGGACCGAGTAATAGCCCTGTTCCCGCCAAAAGCTGAGCAGCACAAAGATCTATACCTTTATTTGCTTAGCTGGTACAATTCTCACTCGGTTGGTCCCATATGCTTGGTCGGTTGGCTCATCGCTTCATCTGTTGCGGGGTAGGAGCGTGTACCAATTACGGATGACTCGGCATCATTACGGCCATAATGTCATAATATTTGATATAAGCCTTTCACTCTACGAATATGTGCAACCCAAAGGTAAATATCCCTTTTGATATTCAAACTTCGCTGCTGTGATTATTATCCGAAACGTCTTTCTGAAAAAGCCTACATTTCTCGTTTTATTGATCACGCCTATTTCTATTGCAATAAGCTGAACGAACTAGGTCCAAGTGATATCTCAGATCCCACCTATGGTCCTGTCTCTATGAGACCTACTGTCCCTCTCAGGTCCTAGGCCTATGGAGAAGAAAGAGTAGTACTAGTGGAATGTTGCGGGCTATGGATTTGGATCCGAATGAAGGGATGCTACCGGCTATAGGTCTAGATATGTTTAAAACAAGGAAACTACAATCACCTCTATCTCTGACTCTGCAGGTCGTGCAACTTACTATGCTGCTGCCCTCGCTGGCTGGTAACCTACAAAGGGATCTACGGGTTCTGGAACGCTAACTAATGAGAGAAATCCAATCTTGCTAGGAAAGCCCGAAGACTGCTCTCTTATTCCAACGCGTACATTTGACTCGCTTACTGTGTTCAATGAAGAGTTGGCCTTTTCGACAATGCTGCTATTATATATGTAATTATGCATTAATGAGCTCATCCTCATCATCCCTGATCCTAGCGTGACTTGATCTAAGGGTGTGTACATATATTTCCCATTCTTCAGCATCTCTTCCTTAGAAGGAATAACATCAATAAAGTTATCATCGATGACTGATCCTTGCCCTCCTCGACCTCGTAACCTCGGCCGAGTCCCTCTATTTGAAGAAAATAGAGAGAGAAATCCCTCACCATATGAATAGTGAGTGACTCCGTCCCTTAGGGCCTATTGTCAGGCAAGCCATTCTTCGGGTTCATAATAGAGCTCTATGGGACAGTAGCAGGGGTCGGTATCGAGATCAGCATGGGGGGTTAAGTATCGGTCTGGGTCTAAGCTCCCCGAAGGGGGAATACCGCTCTATAAGTGGGAAAGGCAATACCGGGTTAAGTATCGGTCTAAGGTCTCGCCCTAGGCGTAACTACCCTGTTCATAAGCTCACAACGCCTCCGCCCGGCGGCATCCGCCCTCCTAGGGGCCGGCTGTAAGTCCAATGGGTATATAAGGGTGAGCTAATCAATATCTAATTGGGGTAGCAGTATGGGTACCGATCTAAGCCGGGATAACAATCTAATGGTATGGGGATTGGGGAACCCACATCGGAGCACTTAAATGGATTTTCTTATATATTAACTATATACTTTTAGAGCGCGTTTCTCTCTGATAGCCATTTTTGTAAAGCGTGCATAGGACTTGCCTTATGGACCCAGTACCCATAGTCCACACACGGAGCTGACCTGCGCTGAGCTGAGCTGAGCTGAGCCAACGGGAAAATAGTCCACGACTAGTGTGAGGTGGTGAGTACCAATTAGGCTCTTTGTTTATACTGCCTGCTACGCTCTTTCTTTCCTTCCACTATTGCTATGCGCCGCATTCATTCCTCTGCCTACTACGCTTTATTGCGGTCCATCCTCTGCGCTCTTTCTTTTTGCGTGATCAGTTAGTTCATTTGTTTCAGTTGTTTCATTCCCGTCCGTATGGTGGGAACTTGGAGGATATCAACTAACCTCTAAATAAAGAATTATCTTGTCGATCTGAGCGTTAAGCCAAGCCGCAGCCGAGGTTTTCAATCTATCCAGTCAAAATAACGTAAGTAATAGCATTCAATCGGTTGTGGTTTTCTTCTTATCTTTCCTAGCTCGCCTGGGTGGATCCTTCCTAGGCAAGTTCCTTCGCCCGCCAGCCAGCTCACCAGCAAGCAATAACCGGTTTCGTGATGGGCTTTGCTCCTCGGGTGGTCTCGTCGTTCTAGCAAGCAAAAACCTGGGTGTTTAAGTTGGGCGTTTCCGGGCAAGTTAAGTAAAGTGAGCAAGAAAGATATTAGCAGTTCCATTGGTGGAACCGTGTCCTTTCGGTTCACAGCGCGCTGTTGGTGTAAAATGTTTCAATTCACTGTGGGCTTTCGGTTCTTAACAACGTCCCTAGGTCTTGTTGGCCTGGTAGAGAGTTTCTCAGTTCTAGAGCTAAGCGCAATCAGTTATCAATCGATCATCTCTTGGGTGGAAGGATCAGCAAAAGATCGGCAAAAGATCAATCTCCGGGGAAGGTGGAATCGCCCAACTAGGCTTTTAGTCGCCAATCAAATCCAATCAATCACTACTCATTGGTGCACTAACTCCTCACATCCTGGCTATGTTGGATCGATAGGTTGGCTCTTGGGTAAAGACTAATCTCACCTCCAGCTCTTAAACATCAATTTCTTCTATCTGCTCCTTCCTCGAAGGGTTAATCAACGTAAGTAAAGCAGCATGTTTTATGTCGACTGGGCTTCTTTCCTGGTTCAAGGCTTCTTTCTGGCAAAAGAGGTAAGGCAGGTGATAGGTTTCGGGCTGAAGGCTCCCGGTGAAAGGCTTGCTTCTTCTTCAGTTTATAGGTTCCTCCTTCCCGGTGAAAGGTTTAAGGCAAAAGGTGAAAGGTTACAGGCATCCGTGGACTTGGCTTGGCTGTTTATGAAGGCAAAAGGCAGAAGTTGAAAGGAATAAGGTTATAGGCTAAGGCAAAAGGGTAAAGTCATCTGTTGGACCTGTTTAGGCTTGTTGGACTTGGTTAGGTGGGCTGAAGTTACAGGCAAAAGGTTCCTGAGTCAAGCTTTATTCAAAAGGTGAAAGGGTAAAGGCTTCTGGCAAAAGGTTCCAGGCGAAAGGAGAAAGGTGCTCAACCTAAAAGGCAATTGATGCCATCCGCCCTGCCCCGCTTCGTACTGTACTGTACCGTCCCCGTGTTGGGCGGATTTGCTCCGTATGGCAACAACTTTTCTCAATCTCTTTTTTTGGAGAACATGGGTAACTCACATAGAAAGCCATTCACTGAAGCCTTTCACTCACTGCACTAAGCCGCTCACTCACTAAGGATAGAGGAAGATACCGCGAGGACACGTATTACAAAAGGTGCCACACAGGGCACGTATTCCGAGTGTTTTAAGTGGTCACCAATTAGAAATAGTGATTGATTCAACTGATGGGCCATAGTAGGGGAGGTAGGTAAGGCCCGGACACTGAATTACCCCATTCTTGATTCAACCCATAGTAGTGTTTGCTTTCCTGGGTTTTCCAAGGTCTCATACTGGGGGTCGAGGAGATATAGATACAATATTAGTTTTCAGTCTCGGTTTCAGTCAATCAATCGCTCACTTGGACCCACATGTCTACCTGCCCTTCCAGGTATCTATCTGTTTCAAACCCCGCCACATAGCATAGATTCTTCCTTCGTCCTCCCGACACGGAAATATAGCTGCTAGCAAACAAAAACCAGGTGGAGTTAGGGGGGGGGCAATCCACGGTGTCATTTGGTGATTGTATATGATCATTTGGTGGGCTAAGGCGAGTAAGAAAGCAATAACCAACCGGGGTGGTGGGTCTAGCATCAAAGCAAGCCAGCTCCGTAAAGTTATTTCATCGTCGTAAGGTCGCAAAAGATATCGAAGTCAGGTGACAAGAAGAGAGATACGGGTGGTAGCAAGATTCGAGTATCAATCGAGGTCGTCGATATCAGGTCAGGTCGAAGTTCGATGAAGGCAGGTCGTCAGATCTAAGGTCTTGGCAGTCGTTAGTTGGCAAGGTCTATATCTAAGCGGTAAATTGGCAAGGTCAAAGAAAGCAGCAGTCAGGCAGTATCAGGCAGGCGGCAAGGTGATCAGCAGGCAGCAAGGTCTATCAGGCAGTCAGTTTGAAGTGGGCAAGTGGCTTTCGAAAGGAGTAAAGGAAGCCCCAAGGGGAAGAGCCCTTGTAATCCGGCATGCAATCCGTAGCTGTCAAGTTGCTCCTGTCAAGTTGATATATAAGATATCAACCAGTGGGTTAGGATAGAATAAACCCAATGCCAGTTTTTTTTCACATCCCAAAGCAAGAAAGATCCTTTACCCTTAGAGAAAATAAGTATTCCTCTAAAGTAGACCTTTTCCTTCCCTTAGATATGTTTTTCTCTCCATGAATCAATCTGTGTGAGTAACAATACTTGATCGGAATCAATTCAGTGTTTAGTGATTCTCCCTGGCCTAGTGGAATAAATCCTAATCTCCCTATAATCCATCATGAAGACTGATCTCCCTAGCCCAACTACCCGGATCATGGAATAACCATCCCGATCTATTACACGAATCCGGATCATGGAAAAGAGGATCATGGAAGATAAGAACCTAAGCCTAACTACCCGGATCATGATAGGAGGCCTACCTGTTGAACTCCTTCCCGGCCACCCTAAAGGGATTCTTTCTTCCTCGAAGCTAGTGCCGTAGTAGCTGATACCATTACTTTCTTAGAAAACAGCATGGATGATGACCGAATTCACCTTCGGGGCCCCAGGAAAAGGAGACCCCTAGCGACAGCGAACTAAGTCAGTCGTATTAATACGTCTATGATACGAACGACTACGGCGGATGAGTGAATGGGAGCAGGTCATATTACGTATGTAATAACGATTCATTGGAGAACCTAGGGCTAGAGCAGTAAATGGGATATACCGTCCGTGATCCACCCTGGATATCCTCTGATCGGGAAACCGTGTCAAAGCCGTTCTTAGGTTGGGGTTGAGTTAGTGAGCCATTCCGTGGTTGAGGCAGGGTTAGTTAGCCAAAGACGAGCGAAGTGCAGAGAGCGACAGCGGACTGAGTAGTTCTGGGGTTGGGGCAGAGTTAGTGAGCCGTGTGATAGGAACGGAGTGCACGACCGATAGGGAGAGGTTGAAGCGAGCTCCTTAAGGCCTTGGAGGACCGAACCCGCGTATGTGGCAAAAGACGGGGATGAATCCGTGGCTGCTAGGGGTGAAAGGCCAATCAAGATCGGATATGGTTCACCTATCTGATGGGAGCTAATAGGGTAAGGGATGGCAGACAGATAGTTCGTTCAAGCCCTATTCATTCGAGCAGGTGGATAATTGCAGATTGGTAAGATTGTTTGAATAGATGGAACTAATAGGGTAAGGGGGATGGCAGACAGATAGGGGCCCCCTACCCCAGGGTGTGGATGAGCAAACTGGATAGATGGATGGCACTAATCAAGTGCAGATAGGGCTGATAGGGTGAGGAATGGCAACTAATCAAGCATCTGTGTGAAAACATGTACTTGCTACGTGATGGTTCTACTACGCTATGTGTGGGGCAGTAAGGGAAGGATAAGGGAACACCACTACACTAGGGCATATGGCAGACAGTGAGTGACGTTTCTAGACATAAGGTAAGGTATCAACTCATCCCATTCGTTGCTTCTAAGGTAAGGGCTCATAACGTTCTCTCCTAACTACGTGCATTCCTGGTCTAGGGCTCCCTTGCAGGTGAGTGGGTAGAAACAAGGTAAGGTATATAGGTCCCCTACTTCTATTCCTCGTCTCCTTCCTTCCCTTTCTGATATATTGATCATTCGGCCTTACTCTTGACTTTCTTTACCGCTTCATCAGGATATGAATGCCCAACAACCCATGAAGACCTTATCTTAGAAGCACCAGACATGGCATAGTATGTTAGATATTAAGTGCAATAGTAGAACTGGCGGGGATGCAGACTCCGCATCTAGATATGTACCTGGCTCAGATGCTGCTGATCAAACTTTCACTGCCCGTAGTTGCCTAGCTTCGTTATTAAGCCCACGAATGCGATGTGAGCAAAGCAAACAGTAATTATTCAGGGTTTAGGACCGGTTCTGCTACGCGGTCAAACTAATGGCAAGGGATCTCAATATGATGCTGGTAGCTCTGGATCCGTATAACCTGAACCTGGTCCTGTCGCTGCGGTGGAGATTGAATCAAAACCAATGCTCTCTTTGCTCCCTTCGCCTCTGATTTAAGGTCAACCACTCGGTCAAATGCAACCACGGTGCCTCCACCCTAGCTTCTCCTGTCTCCACCTCTACTATTGTTAGCCATGCTACCCTCCCCGCTTTAGGGTTTCGATATGGAAGGTACACTAGGCGAGGTGCAGCCTTTGCCTCTGTATCATCTGGAACTTCATCTTTACATGGTTACACTACTACCTCCACCTTTGTTTTTGTTTCTACCTATCATGCCTATGATGAATCTACTCGCTATCATAACCTGGTCAATTCCTTCGGTTCAATAGTCTCGGGTGATTATCGGCCATAACCTGTCAATTTCCTAAGTAAATGGAGTCTCGCTCCCAGTGAACGAAGCCCACAGGTGGTAAGGTTGGTGCCCGCCTGGTTATTGAATAGTGATGAATCGGATAGGCACTAATATATAGTGTGGAAGCGCTATTTCTTTCTATGGGGAAAACCATGTATTGAACCGCAGCTCAAGCATCCGGGTCATGGTTGTTCATCATCTCGGTGAACTGGACCTGTATCTCCAATGAAGAGTTCTGCTGCTACTGGATCTACTGTAGAATTTGTTACTCTTCCTCGCGGCGTGCACGCATCTATACCATATCTCGTTTCCGGAACAATCTCCATGAATTCAATTGATCAACTTCTCTGGAGTTGACACCTCACTTTCACTTTAGCAAGTCACCACTATAGGGAGGCCGGGATGTTACGGGGCTCTGCAGAGCAGCAGATTGAGTCGTTCCGGATTTCTTCGAGTAGGCGGTTGAAATTTTTTTCATAAGAGGGGCCTGTGCAACGAGAAATGGGAACCAACTATTTGTCGCACTCTCAATAAAGAAATAGACTATATAACTAAAACACTCGTTTTTCCCTTCCCCGGGCCCCTCCAGAAGAAGTAGAAATCCTTTCCCTTTCCCCTGATCCAGTGAGTGATAAACCAACCATTTCCTCCGTCCGTGAAATCTTTCTCTCCACCCCCTAATAAAGCATTTCATAGAGGGCGAAGCCTTAATTCCGAGATGAAAGAAGAAGAAGGCCCTCCCATCTTAAGAATAATGGGCATTTCTGGAGCAAATCCAACGAATTCGTTGCTGAGCTATATAATAATGGGGAATGATGGGAGAGGAGGAATAAATGAAAGAGGAGGAAGTATTCTTGAATGAGGACTAGCCTTTTGATCTGTCCCCTGCCCAACTTCGAATGGTGTCTGATAATATCATGGTAGAGGTTAGGAGGAAGAATGAGCTGGGGCCAATCTAGGAATATAAAAATAGTTGCAGTCACTAACTTCTCCTTCAATGTATCAAAATCTTTTTGAAAGTCTGGTGTCCGAGCATCCCTCTTGAGCAGCTTCTCTAATGGTGTGGTGATTCTAGCATAGTTCCTTATGAATTTCTAGTAATACCCAATATGCCCCAGTGTCACGTGTAGCATTTTCATAGAAGTGGGAGGAGGTAAGTCCACTATAACTGCTATCTTGGCTTGATCTACCAACAAATATTCCTTACATACTACATGCCCCAACAAAAATAAAAAAGGTGTACAGAAAATGAACTTCTTTCAATTTCATAAAATATGTAACTGTCTACATCTATATAACATAAGTCTAAGTACCTAAATATGCTCCTTCAAGAGGCTGAATACTGTCTAATAATCCAGGTAGAAAAAGAGAGAGATTGCAGGATCAATAGCATATATATATAGTATAGGGGGCCAAGGAAATATTCCAGTGTGTGGCCGGGTGAAGAACAAGACTTTCCTACCTAGCCAAATAGCGGGCGTGTTACCTGTAGTTTTGTTCCGGGCGGGTTTACGCTATGGTTGGCCCGGCACTCTTTCTCTATAGCAGAGCACCTTACTGAGCAATATGTTTTCTCTTTATTATATCTAGTTACCGAAATCAGTAGAGTCAATACGTTCATAATATCGTATACAATAAAATAGAGATCTCATTATATATATATATGTCATTACGCACTACTACTTCGTATTTCACGAACGTAAAGTAAGGGGCATTATCCCTCGGTATGCATGCCAGCTCTCGGTAAGCATAGGACTGCCCTCGTATTGTCTCCCCTCGGTATAAATTCCCCATGTCTTGGGCCCTCGACTGTATTGGTGGGTATGGACAGCATTGGGACTGGTTTCGGCATAATCAAATATGCTAATTGGAATCTGCCCTGGAAAGCAAACTCCTTATTATGCAGCGAACAAAAAGGAAACCTAGCTTTCTTCCCCATCTCTATTGCCTGGCTTTCTTCTATAATGAGCCTACCTACCCTCGCACCTGACCGGACCTAACCTGCTCGCTCTTTGAAGGGTCACTGAAATAGCTACCTTTTCACTCTTGAAATTACCACTGTTTGGCGTAGAATCTACCATCCCGATAGGCCAGGTTCATGAAGTAGAAATTACCATCCCCGGCCACCTCCCCCTTCTTCATTAGCCATCCCAGCGAGTAAGACCAGCCAGCAACAACCCGTCCTCATACGCCACCCTTTATTACTTCAATTACCACCCCACATGGTTTATTAGGGGAATTTGCCATCCCCATATGCCACCAATCCACTCTACAATTTGCCCACTTCCTTACCGGGCTTTAGACCCAATTGTAGATCTTAATAAGCACCTCTTCCCTCTCGGAGTTCTTTCCCACTTTACTCTCGGAATTAAGAACAACTTGACTCTCTGAAATTGGACTCACTCCCTATCGGAGTTCATACTCAATTCACTCTCGGAGTTTATATCCACCTCCCTACCCTACCCTACCTATGCTGGTGATGCTACTGAATGAAACTCGCAGCATAGCCAATTGCAGAGGTTGGGGCATCTCGATCTGCTCGTTAATGTCTTTTCTAATTCACTTGGACTAAAACTAGCTTATCTTCCTGAGACTCCTGCTTTTGCCTCTGCATATGGGTCTGAGATTGCTGCTCGATCTGTTTCCGGTGGATACTTACTCCCAAATGGGAACTGGTAGGAATGCTTGTCCCATAGCTCATCGGGCGCAGTGGCTTCTCATCGTTCATGGATGAGTTCATCGGTCTTGGTAGCAATTAGCCTGCATGCTTCAATGTATTGGATTCTTGACTCATATCATTGCTAGTATCATTACTATGATGCGTGTATAGGTAATTCTTACAGGGTGCTGCCCCGTCGGGGGGAATCGCTTTACGAGTTTGGTTTTTCCTTATCTGAACTTGCCCCCAAAAAATGGATACTACGGACCCGTCCATCATGCTACGGTAAAGTCTAAAGTGAAAGGGACCACCTGCAAAATGATGGCCACAACTAAATTGTGATCTCTGGTAATGGGTCTCCCCTACTACGCTTCGATTCAGGGGCAATAAATTGATGTGCGCATAATCTAATTGATCATATCCCACGATCGCCGGGGCAGAATTCTTATTACCGGAATATTCCTCTCCTTATCAGTCGAGCCCCCTGTCGGGTCCTTGAAAATTAGGGTAAGATCGCGTAATTCTTCCGATTATGAAGTGAAATGGACAAAAGTAAGAAGGGAAGGGGGCGAGCACATTACCAAATGAAGATTTATATAAGGTAGAGGCCTATTCAACAGCAGGAGGAAAGGCAGAGCCAGTTAATAGATTAGGTAAGCCTCTAGTTCTCCTTCTCGTAGTAGTTTTTGCCCCTGCGTTCCTGGCCTACAGTTAGCTGCCTTTATGTTGTAGTTTACCTCTTATCTACCCGCCCCTCCCGTCCTTGTCTCCCTGTTCTTTCCGTCCTTTTCAACCATTTCGTCCCATCTCTTGACAAACTTTTCAACCGCGATCCCAATCTAATTGACCAAACTAGCCAGCAATAATCGCGTATATAACCCCAATTGTTATCTCTCAGAAATCAGTGCGTTACGCGCGATCTCCGCCCGTCTCACGCCCACGAGGAGGTTTTAGCTTTATTGTGCTGCCTCCCGCTCCCCTGTAACATATCTACCGTGCATCCCAACTTCTGTACGGCTCCTACCCCTACCTTTGCTCTAGTTATCTATGCCTATATAGTCTATACTCTTGCCTTTGCTCTTGGAACAGGAAGGGGTGTTACGGACTCTATAAATGGACGGGGTGCCGTGGGCTTAGATGCCTCCTCCGCCTTTGCTTCTCCCGTAGCTTCTGTCTCTGCTACTTATGGGTATGGATCTGCCATATATGGATATAAAGCCACGCGAAGGGAAGCTTTTACTAGTAATGCCTATGCCTCTAGGACTAGTGCTGGGTCACCAGGGTATAGAGATGAAACTATATCATCGATTGGACCTGGATCTGTAAGGTATGCTACTGATGGGTAATTTGGATAAGCTACTCGTGCTGACGGTGGAGCCACTAATAAGACCGTTGGGCCACCCCTAGGCTCAGTATAAAGCCCTAGTGGCTACGGTGCGACACTTTCCATGGAGGGTATAACCTTGCCAGTATCACCAGGCCAGTAGTTCTCAGCAGTGCATACCAGGCATAGGCCCCACCTACTATTCCCTCCATTCCCTCCATTCTCTCCATCCATTCTCCCATCCATATAGTAGCTCTGCCGCTCAACTCGAGGTAGTGACTGCCACTCATTCATGACCGACACAGCACATATTATAAACTATGCGCTTGGAACGGCGATTCACCCTCGTCTATTCAGGAGATTGTATTCGGAGTTACGCATCTTGTTCTACAAAGAAGAAAAGAAATTCATTTTACTTATTGGGTGGGGGGGCTTATGGTCGAGCCTGCTTACGCATCCTCCGCATACTAACCCGCTTTAGATAGAGACCGCTTTCTATTGAGCCTGCTAAGGAAAGGACGATTGGACTAAGATCATCTAGATTGTTCCCGTCCCGCTAGAGCATTGATCGATGTGCGTGGAATACTGAAATGAAACACTTTCTGACTTACTTAAAGACTTACTTACTGACTGCAGGAAAGGAGGTAAACTAGAAGAGCTATGCTGGTACCTTCACTATTCTGATCCCGCTATGAATGCTCTATATAGGATGATATGCTTTTCCCCGCATGGCATTGCATTGCATGGATTTGATTGGGTGAACTCCCTACCTTCCCTACTTCCTTGAACTTACCAACTAACCTTTCTTGAAACTACCTTGCACTAGGAAGCGCAAGCCCCTCCGGGACCTTGTCTTTATATTCTATCTTTATAGCCATTCTCCCTTTACACGACTTGACTCTCTTGCCTTTCTTCCATCTACTCTGAAATTCTCTCTTGTCTTTCTTCTCTCTCTTTCTTCCATCTTCTTTCACTTTTCCTCCCATTCTTCATTTTGCTTTTCTTTGTCCATGGCTATGATATCTATATCACCTTCCATTTCAATGGAAACATTGATAGATTCTCTATAGTTCCTTGCACTAGGAAGCGCAAGACCCTCCGGACCTTGTTCTTTTCATTCTTGTGTTTTTTTTATGCTTGGGTTTATATTAGATATGGAGTCGTAGGTGTCGAATATTGTTCATGTTACTAAGAAGCAGGGCACCATTAGGGTATGTATTATTTTTCGTTATTTATATAATTCATGCCCAAAGGAGAACTTCCCCACACCATTTCTCAATCCAGTTATTGATGCTTGTGATGTTAATGAAGCCTTACCTTTTATGGATGGCTACTATATGCCAGGCATACCAGGTTAGGCGTCACACCTTACTTACGAGCATGCCAGACTACGGCATCCCACCTACCTAGCTACGAATATCCCAACCCTTCTAATTTGAACTCGGTATCCCAACCAGGCATAGGCCTACCTACACGCCAGGCATACGGGGCTAGGCACTACTGCCATGCCTACTGAAAATAGATTACTTACGAGCATGCCGTCTTCTAGGCGCACTCATGCCTACCCTCCCTCATGCATGCCTCCTCAAAAGCATATTATTTACGAGCATGTTCTAAATTATTAGTTAGGTGGGCTGCTGGTCATTCTGTATATATGTAATAACGCTTGAGCAATATCTACATAATATAGAAATCTCTTTTTCTCTACCTAAAACTGACCTTTCATATTTGGAGATCTCCCTAAATTGAATATCATGCTTATATATGAGATTCTCCATAGTCACCATATGAGGAGCTTTCACTTTGCCGAAAGCCTATCTTCATTTCATTCATTATATATGTAATTATGCATTCATTCTTTCTTATACAGTAGGCATTGAACTGTTCTTCACCGCACCAAATACCCTCAATCGATCAATCAATCCCTTACCTGAGAATGCCTTACTGCATTCTGTCTGTAAGGTTAACCCGCCTTGCTTGCCTTATTTATCGATCGCCAATGCTCGAATGGCGTAAAAGCCCCTAAAAAGCCGGCCCCAACAAACAAGCCCCTAACGGCCAGTCTCGCTTCAACCCTATAGACTCTCTCCTTTGCCTCTGTCCCAGCGTCTCTGCGCGTTTGTATCTGTCCCTCTCTGTCCCGGACCAGTTTCTATGCTTTATCAAAGTGCCGGCCAGATACGATTTCTTTATTAACACAGCACTCGCACAATCCCAGCTTTTCTCATTGCTTCCCACCTTGCCGGAAGACCTGGGAAAGCTGCTGCATTCATGGAAGTTTGACAGCTCCGTTGGGGGATCTCCGAACAGCTCTAGTAACTCTTCAGAAATGAAATGGGGGGTAGGCACTTACTGCTTTGCTAGGATGCGCAAGCAGGCCCTCACCATATGAATAGTGAGTGACTTCCGTCCCTTTTTTTTACTTATTTTATAGGGGCCACCCAATAAGTAAATTGAACCTTTAGATGCCTTCCTTTAGATGCCTTATGGAAGTGGCATAGGAACAAACCTCGGATCGTACGTGGAAACTGCCCTCTTGCATTGACTCCTTACTTAGAATATCTTACACACTTAGTTAGGTGCGTGTGGTGGATGGGCAAAATGACATCGCTATTACCTTTCTATATTCCTACCTTTATGAATGGAAGTAGAGTCGGTGGCTGGCACAGAAAAAACCTGTCGTCGGATCGTGCATATTTAGGAACTACTGTAAGAATCTTTAGCAGATATCGTCAACTACCGGATGGATTGGATTCCCTCCCTACAGCCAGAACTCACTTTAGCAGAGATCCTGGGAACTTCAGCATAGATCGTGGAACTGCCCCCGGATTTATTAGCCAGAAGACTGACTCCAGCCAGAGATTGTATGAGCGAGCGAGCCGAGCTTGGGTAGGCACTGAATTGGTATTGACTTTACGCTTACTAGCATTGGATGATCGGATGTAAGGACAACATAGAGCCTCTTTGGATGGGCCTTCAGACATTGCTAGGAGATGCCCAGACAACCAGCATTGCCAGGATATGAATGGATGGGATCCCAGTCAGCATTGAGAGGTTGAAGAGAAGATGCCCAGCCAGACACCAGAGGAGATACCTACCTTACCTTGAATGTAAGTACCCGCTACCCACCCACCTATAGACCTAGACCTTATAGCCCTATATCACTTGATTTATTAATCATGTCAGTACTTACTGCTACAGACCTTCTCTTTATCGGGTGGGTCAGGATAGGATGAAGAACCCAGAGCCAGCTTACATCCAGCAGTATCACATACAGCGCACCATCACTACGTTTCCACCTGAAGAACTAGACCTTCTAGCCACCCTAGTCTTGGATGAATGAAGCGCTTAATAGAGAGGTAGGTATCGCTATGAACCCGAGCAGAATGAATGGCATGGCAGGCATGAAACCCTTCCTTTACCTTATCCCCCTTACTTAAAAGTGTTTACTCACTATCTGTCCACCTAAATACCTAGACCTTCTAGCCCTAGACCATTAATGCTTAGGTGCTACTGCACTATACCTTATCGGGACGACGGACGGCATGCCACAACTTACCCTTCCCTTTCAGTGCTTACTGGTATACCTATATCACTTCTTGAATGACTCGCTTAGTGGGGACAGCTATTCATTTCTTATCAGCAGGACCGGGGGGATCACACTACCTTACCCTTCCCTTCAGTGTTGACAACTACACACCAGAAGAACTAGACCTGCCCCATACCACTTCTTGAATGAATTGCTTAGTGGGGACAGCTATAGAGAGATCTTATCAGGACAGGATCAAACTACCCCCTTACTTTTGTGTAGTATTACCCCACACATATCACCCCGTGTACACCCTATACAACGCCTTATATTAGTCATACAATTTACAGAACACTGCCATGAATCAGTCTCCTGGGTACCACTAGTATTCTTGTACCGGCCGGAAACGAGTTAGAATGCCCTAGGAATAGACCTCAGAGACCTTTACTTTTATTACCTTCTACCCACCCACTATACTACCCGACCTGGTTGCCCTATACCGCTTGAAAATGAATCCTTAGTGGGGACAACTATTAACCCCCTTCCTTCTATTCTAAGGACCGGATCAACCAATAACCGTGTATTGGCTAGCGGTAATCGGGACCTCCTTCCTGGGGATAAACACTTGGCATTGAGTCCCGTCATCAACACCAGTCATCTCCTACCGGCATCAAGTGAATCACAACCTGTCATCGAGTCCCGTCATCAACACTTGGTTGGCATCGAGTCCTGTCATCGAGTGATCACCACCTGTCATCGAGTGGATCAAGACCTGGGATCAACTCTTGGATCGACAGCATGTGAGTAGCAGATAGATACCATATAGAGTGACCAGAAAGAGACCAGCGTAGATACACCGGCATAGATACCAGCGAGTAACCCAACATAGAGTAACCAGCATCAAGTAGCATCATAAAGTACCAGCATATCCTCCAGTGGGATCTCTTCTTGGGATCTCCAGTGGGATCTCCTCTTGGGCTCAACAGCATAAAGTAGCCCCCATTGAGTAGGTCCCTCCTTGTGATTAGGCCTTGTGAGTAGCTCTATTTGTAGCTGTAAGAGTAGCCCCCAGTAGTCCCTGTGGATTAGGCCCAGCGTATTGTATCGTCCAATGGGATCATCCGGGTATCCAAGCGGGGTAGCCCAGTTGCTTAGCCCATTGTATTTAGCGGAGTCACTTAGCCTGGCGGATTAGCCTAGCGGATTCTAGTGGATTAGCGGAGCCCAGTGAATTAGATTAGCCCAGCGGATTGGATCATCTAATGGGATCAGCGGGGTATCCAAGCGGACCCAGCTCTGGCATCGCAACGTGGATCGTGCATCCATCAACTGCATTAACTAGCGGGGCTATCAGCAAAGATCTACAGCGATGATGGTATCTCTCCCGGGTATCGGCTAGCGGTAATCAGCACCTCCATCCTGTGACTGATGGGGACTATAAGCATCCTGTATATGCGCTTCCCTGTGGCAACCAACTGTGAATGACCGGTGGGGGAGGGCTATTGGCTATTGGCAATAACTTGAAAGCCTTGTGCATTGATGGAAAACATCTTTCGAGATGGGTGGTCCACCGGGCGAATGAAAGCCCTCCAACTCTAACTCTTACTAGAAATAGAAAACTCTACCTAGAACTCGACGAAGGAAATCGAACCTCTCGAATCTATACCCTCGACCCTCGACCTCTCCACCTAACAAAGCTGATCATTTCCAGGGGGTCATTGCAAGCTGGTCAGCTGAGATACAATCATTGACAGGAGGTCGATAGCCAGAGTCTAATTGCCAGAAGGTGGTCATTGTCCGATCATAGTATAGTTTATCGATCATAGCCAGAGGGGCAGTGCCGAGAGAAGAAGGAAGCCCCCATCAAGGGCTGAAAGGAAGGACAAGGCCCCCCCATCAATAGTCGAGATAGAAGGGCCCTATCAATCCATCGAATAGAAGATTGATTATGTTACCATGTAAACACCTGAAGACATTGGAACCATGTTGGTTACATACAAGCATATCAATTAAGCTAGGTTATCGCCAGACGATATCGATCTATCGGTTGAACGGTTGAATACCTGGTTCGTTTGGAGCAGGCACAAAGTCTTGTTGGAACAGAGTCAGGAAAACCTTCTCTTTCGTTTGTGGATTTCGCCTAAGAGAATCTCATCTTTAGGGGGTCCGAGGCATGAATATTATACTCATCGGGAGCTAAAATTGGATTTTCTCCTTGCCCTCAGAAGCGCAAGCCCTCCGGACCTTAATGAACTATACCCTTTGACAATGTTTTATCTATGATAGCCGAGCATAGCCGATAGCCGACAGTCGATGCCAGGTGTCGATCCAATAGGAGATCCCCAGGAAGGAGGTCCCGATTGATGGTTGCCGATACCTCGAACCTCGAACTCACTTAATGTGCTATGAAACACACGTACTTTGAATGGATGCCCATGGCGATCATTACTTACGATGCACCTGCTTTGAGCACGCCAGACACTTTGTGCGGGTAGTCCCAGTAAGCGAGCGAGGTGGATGAGGCTTGATAGTGATTGATTGATAGAAAACATCTTCCGAGATAGGCGTTGGACGAATGACAGCCTCACCACTGGCCCAGAGAGAGGATAAGGTCCCACGATACCCGACTCACCTTCAACACACGCTACATCCCAGACATAGCCCTCGACCTATTACTAGACCTAGACCCTAGACCTCTACCTCCACCTCACTTACCGATACGGAACAGGAGTTACTACCTTGTTGAATGCATGTCATGACGATGCGTTACATACAATGCACCTGTTGAGGAGCAGAGAGAGTCCAATTGATTATTTCTTTTGAGGAGCTGGATTATGAGTCCTCTGCCGGGAGTATTCAACCGGGAATCAATTAGGAAGGAAAGGTCCCGGAGGGGCTTGCGCTTCCTAGTGCAAGGACCCGACAGGGGGCTCGACTGATAAGGACCTTTAGGTGCTCGACTGTTAAGGATGCGTAAGCAGGCTCGACCATAGCCCCCCCACCCAATAAGTAAATTGAACCTTTAGGTACTCGACCATAAGGATGCGTAAGCAGGCTCGACTGTTAAGGAGAGGACCTTTAGGTACTCGACTGTTAAGGAGAGGGAGAGGAGAGGACCGGATGCATTTTCTGCTAAAGCATAATGACATATATAATATATGCTCGGAATCTCCCTCATTCAGAAACCGATATGAGAGATTTCATTACGCTTTGGTTGACCAGCCTTCCCGTTCGCTTTCGTCCTCCAATAGCCAGGACTAACCAAGAAGAGAAAGAGTGGTCCTACCTACCTTTGACGGAGATGCTTTGACGATTGAAAGCCAACAGATAGAGACCTGGCGGGGTGTCGTGCCCAGCGGACGGGGCAACGAATTGTGACAGATATGCCTTTGAGAGTTATTCACTGCCAACAGATTTCATGCCCTAACGGGGACGAGGTGCGAAGCGGGACGAACTAGCCACTTGCAGGGATGGAATGACCGATCGAACCACCCCGAGCGAGACCCAACCACGGACCGAAAGAGACACGCACCTAACCAAACATATTTCACTTTAGACCCACCACCGGAGCTACCTATGCGTGAATACCCATAGCCGCGAATAAACAAGAGCAAAGATTAGGTGGTTCAACCAATCGGAAATCTTCAATCCGGGCGGGAATCAACAAGAAAAAGAGCGGTCACCGGATCCCGGTACGTGTCGGATAAAGCCCTATAAAAGCTCCCTAAAGGGTTGGTTCTATACGGACGGACCCAACCTAAGAATGGCCCCCGTCGATCGAGAAAAATAGTGTGCTCGCGCCCGATACCACGCAGTAGCTGCTCGGCACGCGGTAAAGATGCTCCGTCGGCGAACACCTACCTTAAGCTAGCTAATGGACGACCTCCTCGTTCTCTCTAATGGATTGGAGACTAGGGGCCTCAGAAGCTTATGTATGGCGCAAACGAACATATACCAGCGCCATGCACGCCTCATGGACAAGGGGCAACTTTCCTTCGCCTGAAGCTCAACCTTCGCAAAGGGCGGGTATTACTCGCGAGAGGACAAGCTTGGAAGCTAGAAACAACGATCCGAGCATTCTTTATTTGATGAGTACGAGCGGAGCGCCCACTCAATCGATTCGCAACAATATCATATCGTCGTTGATGATCTCCCTTAAGATCCTCGCCTACATTGATCGCAACAGGCTCCTTATTTTCCCCCTACGAGAACAAGCTTGTCCTTTCTGCCTGCCATCTTTACGCGACAAGATGATCGGATCCAGAGCAGGCACGAAAGCTAAGCCCGGTGGTCTGCTCTCGAGATTCACTCGTCGATACGAAGAACAAGAACTCGCCATTCGCATACAAACACTTTCGTTTCTACTCTATAAAGTGCCCTTTGCCTTTCCTTCCTTCCTTCTTCTACGCACCTCAACTTCATCTATAGCCAGTCCCCCCCCCTCTTTTGTATCGAGGCGGAAGATTCCCTATCAATTTGTTGATCCACCAGCGTCTAAGGCAGAGGTATAGGTAGAAGCAGGAGCAAAGGAGGGAAAGGCAGCAGCAAAGCCAGGTTCGTTAACACGAGATCCAGTTCGTGAGCGAGATCAAGAGTAAGATCCAAAGCCAGCAGTTGTAGCAGAGATAGGAGCATCATAGCTATCTATATAAGCAGCACCAGTACGAGAGTCAGTAGTTCCAGGGCCATACCCATAGCTAGCGGCAGTAGATCCCACTTATCCACCAATAGCCTCAGTAGCAGCAGTCGTGGTGCAGAAGTAGCCCCTTGAAATGGTTCAGCGGTTGGTCCAGTAGATGAAGAAGCAGTCGGTAAAGTAGCTGATCCAGTGAAAGCACCAGCACCAAAGCCAGAGGCATTACAAGATCAAGATCCAGACTTAGATTCTCGAGAGGAAGGTCCTTATGATGAGTGGGACCCAGTTACTTATGATGCTTGTGATCGAGATCGATATTATGATTGTAAAGAACGAGATCCGCCAGTTTATGCTTTTTGTAAGCGAGATTCAGAGCCTGCTGCTAGTAAGCGTGATCCAGACCTATATCCAGCAGATCCAGACCTATATCCAGCAGATCCAGACCTATATCCAGCAGATCCAGTACCGGCAGTAGACTAAAAGTATCTCCAGCAGCAGTAGCTCCGGGGGGGAACCATTTTGTCAGGTGCAGAACCAAAGCGAGTAGTTCCACCAGCAATAGTTCGAGATGCAGCTTACTAAGTTACATAAGCAGGAGCAGGGCCCAGCAGAGGTTACAGAAGGTTACAGAGACGGAGACAGAAGCAAAGGTAGCACAGAGAGCATAGCCAGCAGTTGACCGAGTTTAGTCAGAAGCAACCATTGATTCAGTGGATCCATAACCACCAGTCGCGGGTTCGAAGCTAACAGTAGAATAGACAGCACCTCGCCAGGATCCAGATCATCCAATAGTAGAGTCCATAGTTCAAGCCCCACTAGTTAGGGTTTCATATGCATTTATGGATCGAGGAGTAGTTGACCGAGCATCAGTCGTTTCGGCTCCAGTACTAATGACATTTCGAAAACTAGCATAATACGTAGTACTTTGTCCACCTTTTGACCCTGAGAGAGCAGCACTAAAGCAAGCAGCATAGCCAGTAACAGACCCATATGCACACGTAGTTTCATATCCTGTTCTGGAGCCCCCAGATTCTGATCCAGTTGGAGTAGAAGGTGGAAAAGCAGTTTCTCCGTCAACAAAGGCAAGGATAGAGGTATAGGTACCACCGGGGTAGAGCACCCTTCCCTCCAGGTCGAGATCCAGTTTATCCAATTGAATAACCAGTTTATGCCTGATGATAGACATTGTGTTTTGGACACGGTAGGTACTTTTTCTTTTGGATGTGCTGCAGATACGGATATAGATGTATCGGTATCAATTAATGGATACGTCTGGGGCAAGTCTGAGCATAGAAACATGTGCAGATCCCATACTTGACTCGCGGGGAAGCAAGAACTCGCACTGGTACATTCACTGGTGATTCAAATATCTATAACTCCGCCTTGGCTTCTGCACCTTAAACCGGATCTTTTGCTGGTTCTGGGTCAAATGCTACTGAAATTGGTGCTACTGAAGTTGTCTATTACTTTACTAAGAACACGTATTAATGCACTGAAGTGATAGGGACACTATCACATAATGCTTAGACCATGCTGGCTATTGTATAAAGCCATTAGAATTGTGCTAGATTTTGGCTCAGTAATTGGCAATGGCCGCATATATGATGGTATGGAAAAAACAAAGTGCTTTAGTACATATCATTTTAGGGTGTAGTCTTGTGGTTATAGTCTTTTCCCGTCAATAGCTTCACTTTCTGGTCCAGCTTTGTTTGTATAGTACCTAGAATGTATCGGGGCTAAGGGGCTAAAGTAATTCATCAAAGCAATTATAATACTAGTTTACGAGATTGATAGGCTCGAGAAAGGGATAACCTTGAAAAGCACACCATAAGTAGCTCGCGTAGTCTCTACGATCCAAGCGTAATAGCTCACTGGTACAGCTCCGTATAAGCACCTACAAATAGTAATAAGCAATGGGTAACTAGCACGGGAGTATGGAAGTTCCGGAAACGCATAAAGGTCGGATCGCACTCTCAATGATCAAACGTAACTTCACTTCCAGTTATTGGAACAACAATCAAACCTGACCCAACTCCTACTGAAAACTCATATTTACGTCCAAAAGATAGCAACTGAGCGTGAAATATCGAAGTATGGGAAACATCATCCATCACACACCATATTGAATATATACTTGACAGGTTTGCTATTAATCCTACCAAACTGACTCCCATCTCTGGTCCTGCTGCTGATACCTAAGGACTAGTACTCTACTTTACTCACTTTCGCTGCAACAATGACGGTACTTGCTGTTTCTCATCTCATAGGGGCTTGATTTCAGGGGGACAGTCATATTGATAGTGGCGGGGGCTTACATTACTTGAGAGATGGTGGTCCTTATTGCTGTAACTATGGGAGTCTATTCTATGGCATGAGCTACGGGTCTTACTGCTCTCGGTAGGGCATTGGTATTTACTGATAGATGACTTATCGCTGCTTATAAAGAGGCGGTGGTATGGGAGCGCATGACCGGGGATACTGCATAGGTATTTACTACAGCTTTTGTTTTATGCTTACGAGTAAGATTGCTACTATTTCATGGACGATCTGGATGAATGTTACTTTATCGAGGCTACAGATTGGTTGGTGTGTGAATGAGAATAAGGTTGAGCGTGTGAAGCGTGAATAAAGTTATGCGGGTGCAGGATGAGCGTGAAAATTCGGGTATGGGGTAAGGATAGGACGTGGACGACCTTCATCCCACTATCTCACCGGGTCCAAAGACGTTGCTGATGGTGCCGCAAACAAGCAACACCCATAGCTGGCCCTACCGGACAGGGGGGAATACCAGTGCGGGCTAAAATCGCACACCGCTTCTTCAGAATCAACCAAAAGACAGAGAGATGCACGGAACTATGGGATCCAGGGAGGGAAAGTCACTACTGAAGATAGCTTAATGGATTTATTATCTACTTAATGATTGATTGAATATCCATAATGCTTATTTCCAGATTCCAGATGCTGATTCTTTATTATCTGTCACTGCTTTCTTCTCTATCTTCACCGCTTTCTTCTTTACTCCCACTTCACTATTGAACGGGATATACTCTAACTACTAAAGTGAACGGGTTCTGGTTCATCGACAGAATAAGCTAGCTCTGGGTCCGGGCGAACCGCTTTATTCATATCGATCGAATCTGGTATGACACATATCTCATTCATTCATGCATAATGACATATGCCCATATATGCATTGTCTGCTAAAGCGAAATGACATATATCGAGTCATGCCGTAATTACTACTTCCAAGGCTGGTGCCACGGTTGTTGCTTGCATAGGGCTGGCTGTCAACACTTCTTCTGTCGGTGGGGACCGCCTTTCTTGTAAGATGTATCAGTGTTTGGGAACGGTATTCTCGTAAGATGTGTCAGTTGTTGGAGTGTGGAGTGTGTAGTAGGGGAGTTAGTAGTTGTAGATTGGAGTTTGCAGTTTGGGAAATTGGATCTTGGGAGTTGGGCCTTATCAGTGGATGTCCCCTAATATCGGGAGGTGATATGTATATGGATCGGGATGTGAGATGACTCGTATTAGGCCATGAGGTTGTTAGTTGATCAGGAGTGATATGTGGAATGAAGGGCGTAGTGGGGAATGCGGGAATGCGTGGATGTGGGGATGCGTGAGACTGGCGGGAGAGCGGAGGAAATAAGGAGAGGAAAGCGTTGATGAAACGAGCTGTGAACGAGACGGCTATATACATGGGACGATGACTATGTGCTGTTAACAAAGGCTATGTGCCATTGGACCAAGGCTAAGCAATACCTTGGCTAAGCAATACCTTCACAGATATCTAATAGAGCTCATTATATACGATGTTGCACCTGAGGATCATTGACAGATCACATCTTTCGAGATGGGTGATCCAACGGACGAATGAAAGCCTAGTCTTGTGATGATGCCACCTTAATCCCTTCGACAAAAGCCATGCATAAGCCTTTCACCAGCCTCACCTTAAGCGCCTTCCTTCATCACCAAAATCACCAAGTCCAACAGAAGGAATCAGCCTTTTGTCTTTTGCCCCAGCCTTGAAAACCGGGGAGGGAGGGGCTTTAAGACATTCACACAAAGCCACAAGCCTGTAACCAAGAAAGAGCCAGTCACCTGGAGCCATAAGCTTCTCATCCTATTTAGCCTCGAACCGGCCGTTCACCAGATGCCTGTAACCTTTCAACAGAAGCCGCTCATTCAACAGGCAGGGAACTCTCACCTTTTGCCTTACCTTTTTGCCAGGAGCCTATAGGCCTTACCTTTTACATTTCACCTTTGCCTGTAACCAGGGGCCTTTGACAGGGGCCATAAGCCTTTAACCTGTCACCTTTACCCCGTACAACAAGTCCACCGCAAGGAATCATTATGTCAACTTTCACCTTTTGCCTCACCAGGTCCAACAGATGCCTCTCACCTTTAGCCTTTACCACCTCACCTAACCAATCAGATCCACTAATACCCTCACACTCACACATAGTGATATACAGATCTTGTTACTTATGTTGATAAACAATGAGGAGAGGAGCAGAGTCAATGTTTAGTTGCAAAGTCCATTCAATATAGGACATGTTAGGGAGTTTTAGGAGGAGCTAGATCAGTCTTTCCCTAAGGGCCAACCGAATCACCGGTTGAACCATCCCACCCTGGGCACCGAACATTGCACAGTTAGTCCGGAAACACCAATTCACTATAACCAGATCTAGATTCACGAGCAGGATCAACAACTATGTTTCTATATCCTTTGGGAACATTTTCCTTTCAAAAGATGTCATTTGGTCTAAAAAATGCTGGAGCCACTTTCCAGCGGGCCATGTAATACGCTTTGACTGATATGCGGTAGTGAGGATACTTTCTATTATTTGAACTTACAGATTGAACTTCATTGCGAAAGTGGGGAATAAAGACTACCTGGAAATAGATTCATTGAGATGAAAGGTGTGGGGTAGTGTAAGCAAGCATTTCTTGAAGGAAGTGGTTTGCCTACCTAACCTAAAGCCCTTTCCCCGCCTGATGGCTTATGGAGTTGCTATTATGGAGTGCCTGTGCCCTATCCCTCCCTATCCTATAAGACTGCCGCCTATTCTATCTACCGGTTCTTTCCCGAGAGTGATAAGAAAGCTAGCTACCCACGAGCGAGAATTGGGTGGGATAGAGGAGCGAAATGACCCTCTTTTTCCTCTCCCGCTGGTCGAGCGATGGCGGCCTTAACAGTCGAGCGTTCGTTACCTCACCCTGCCTTCCTTGATGCTTATTGGGTGCCCCCTCTCAAATAAGTAACTAAAAAAGCGTGCTCCGCCTCCTCTCCTTATCAGTCGAGCCCCCTAAAGGGTCCTGAAAATGCTATAATAGGACCTTTAGGTGCTCGACCATAAGCCCCCCCACCCAATAAGTAAATTGAGGGAAAGATGTGAAAACCTCCACCAAGCTAAAATCAATTAGTAGGATGCTCGACTGGCCGCCATCGAAATCTGTTCAAACCTCCGCCAAAGCATATATTATATATGTCATTATGCTATTTTGAGAGATCGAATTGTGAACTTCTTCCATTTCTTCCAGTCATTCATTAGATATGTAATGAACCCAGAAAATCATCTATTATATATGTCATTATGCATTCATTCATTATATATGTCATGACGGAATTCATTCGTCCCGCCCCCCTACTTCTATATAGATAGCCGCTTGGCCCGAGGAATAGGGAGATAGGGGTCTTCCCACATCCTCTCTACACAGAAGGAAGTCTTCCCACACCACTATGAATTCAGCCAGCGAGACTAGTCATTCAGCCAGACTAGTCATTCAGCCATTAAGCTAGACTATTCATAAAGCTATTCGAGCGTTAGCGATACTCTTTAACCAAGGAGAGGTACTTTAGCTGGTTATGGCTCCTCGTCAAGCAGGGTTGGGCTGGCTCCTCATCACGCTAGTGTTGGGCTTGCTCCTCGTAAGGCTGGTGAAGCGCTTGAAATCCGACTATCTGTTGATGCGAGCTAAGCTAATGCCTTCCTAACAATGAAGGCTCTCGTATCTCTTCCTCCGGTCGAGCTACGAACTGATGCGATATCTCTCGCTAGCGCTTACTTATAGGCTATGAAGGCAAGCGGTAAGAGGTGAGCAATCTGAAAGCAAGCGTATATCTTACGGAAAGCGTATCTCTTCCTTGGGTCGATAAAGACAGAATATCTATCCGTTCCTAACCTTTCAATAGCCACGGAGTCAAATCACCCAAGCATACCTGCTCTGGTGCGCATCAAGAGCCCGCATGAAGAGTCTGGTGATCTCTTCCTTCCTTTCCTCTCTTTGTTAAGGCAACCAGAACTTGTAAGCTTGGTAAGGCGACTTCGTTCACAATTATCTTCATGCCTGCCATCACATGATCCATATTGCTAATCTTGTGTAGCACATAAGGAATGAGGGAGTTACGCTCCTTTATTCGGTCGGGAAGCTATATGAGCGATAACGATATGAGCGTGCATTAGTTGATATCCGTAGCTTATTAGTTTCTGGCTTAATGGAGAAACCCTCCCTATTGCGATCCGTAAATAGAAAGAAATAAGGTATATTGGCTTGCCTAAGGAAGAGGTGGCGCAGGATGATCTAATCTATCTTGTCAAAAAGGAGATCTCAGCGATATGAGGGCTGGACTTCTTCATAAGCGACGTAATGGAATATTTCAAGCATGGATTGAAATTTAGTACCTGGCTTAAGTAGTTGGATTCACTTGCCCCTCTATATAGTATTTTATATTTGCTTTTCCCCTATATATGAAGGAACAAGCGGGATCATATTTGTGATCAAAAACAAAATGAGCCATCAGGTGTAGTAGGCATGTATACTAGATTGGATGCCCTACTTCCTTTCTCTTAACTGCTGCCAGAACGCATTTGTTCACCGCTTTATTACATTCTCAAATTGGGTGGACTACCAACCTGGGTGGGGTACTTAATTTGGTTTGGTTGCCTTACGAGTTCGGGTCGTCCCCTTACGAGTTATGGTCGCCTTATGAGAGTCCCATCCCTTCTCTGTACCTTTATAGCCTTATAAGGGTATAGCAAGAGTCTCTCTCAGATTCACTGGCCTATTTGAGGGGAGAGTGGAGTGGAAGTCCGAACATCACTTATTGAGATCATCGTTAGCAACTCCCTTAACTGTATCCAATAATAAGGATGGGAAAATATGATTTCATGCATGTTACCTATATATCAATCCGAAGATGAATATCTATTGTGTCTCTTACTACTGACTCGTATGTAATGGATAAGTGTGGTAGGGAAGGCAAGTCATGAGGCAAGCACAGGTTTAGCTAGGTCGGAAGGGGGGGAAAATCAAACTATCCTGACCGGCAATAACTTGGGTGGTACGGAACCAGGCATGACACTGTATCCTTCCAATACCAGAGTCTGTCCTTTCCTCTAGAACAAGTAGCTGGACTCATCGGTGTGTTCGGAGAACGCTGAATGGAGATATAAATGTGGATGAATATATATATTATATTATGCGATTTCATATTCTTATTGTTATTCTATCTCTTTGAGGGCCTTTCAAAGGTCCTTTCAGGCGGGCGGTAAGGTAGGTCTTGCTCACCCAGTAAGCTCCTTCTCAACCCGGTCAAGTCCTTCCTTCTCCCCTTCCTGATCTAACAGATATGATCTCAGTTTCTCTAACTGTGTGAAGAGTTGGCTTTTCCTGCTGCTGTTGGATCTACCTTCTCTCCCTCTCTTTTCTTGGGGCCCCTCCCCCCAGAGAGCAAGCTCCTCACCATATGAATAGTGAGTCCCTCCGGGCCTCGACCTCGTCTTTCTTCTCTCTCTCTAGCTAGGAAATCACTCTCATTATATATGTCATTACGGTAGCAAATTAGGCTATTTCTTAGGTCTACGCAGGTTCCGAGGGCCAGCTTGGGCGTGTCAAGTAGCCGTAAAACACACGCAAATGGTCTTCAGACGAAATTCCACTCTCGATGCATGCCTCTGGAAAACTACCGCAACATAGGCTAGCTAAAGAGAGATAGATCAAGTAAGTCTACATTGAATTATATGCCATTACGATCTGAATCTCTATTTTATGAAGCCGCAACTACCACATGCTCATATATAACAATGACTGGTCTTTCTTCTCTCTCTCTCTAGCTAGGAAATCACTATCATTATATATGTCATTACGCCATACTGAACCTAAACTACTACATGCTCATATATAACTAACTACCACCATGCCCAGGTACGTTAGTGACTCGACTAATAAGGAGAGGACCGGTAGGGGCTCGACTGTTAAGGACCCTGGTCGGTGGTTTATCCATTTTGCTTGCCCCCAAAGGCATCGCATGGAGGTGGTTCCACTTATTGCCTGCTTGCCTCATTAGGTTCAAATGATTGCTATCGCTGGCTTCCTGTCACCTGTCACTAAACAGTACGGAACATAGAAACTACTTCTCGCCTTCCCTCTTGTCACCGAATGGTACGGAACCTCGTTCCTAATAATCCGGGGGAGTCAACGTTTAGGATAGATACACAATGGATGATGAGGTTCAGTAATGACGGCGCACGTAGTGTGAAGTTAGGCAGTCAGTCAGGCAGGCGCAGGCAGGGAGTGATGAGTACGTGGGTGGGTGGGAGATCCATCCATTGGTAACCTACAGCATTAGTCCCTGGGATAGCCATTGGTTGGTTGGTTACACTTTGAGTCCGTGAGAGATCCATCAGTAGACTTTCAAGATTGACTCCTCGTTCGCTGGTGCGTGGTTGATCATTATCGCTTGAATCCAAAAGGTAATGGCTACCGAAATATCCCAGGTTTGATTGATCGGATGGCTCACATATTTCGAGAGAGGTAATCCTTCAAGAGGGAGGGGTAACCCTTTCAATCATACCGAGAGAATCAAAAAAGGACTTACATAAAAAGGATATATAGCAGCCCACGCATAATCTCATATATAATGCCAGTTACCCCTCTAAAGGGATAGCCTTACTCTAGTGGTTACACTTAGGGCTACCGTCTTAAGCAACATCATCATTAGCAACACCTTTTTGGGCAGGTGCCAATCAGCTTGGAACAGTTTTCTTAAATAGAAATGCTTTTTTAGGGGGGAGGAATAGAAAATCTTTGCTTACTACTGTCTTTCGTTGCACTGGAATATAGATTCGGTAAGCCTTGGAGGTATCACTATAACCAATAAATATACCATTGTGCGTCGAGGGCTAAAATTTAGGCTGGGATGCTCGATCTCTAACTGGCTTAGAAACTATAATTGGCTTAGAAAAAGATTTTATGGCTCCGCTGTTGGGATGGATACTAGCGCGGGTACTGGCTTTCGAACGGACTCTGCTACTAGGACTAGGAATTGGCTATGAAAGCACTATTATTGAACTTAATAAATGATCAGAGTTGTATAGTAATGCACAGCAACGACCTGCCCCATGCATAAGGGATTCTCCTACTAAGGGGCCAAGAACAGCAATGACAGAACACTAATTATGAGGAGCCTAGATAAGTCCCTGGAGGAGCCGGTGAGCATTAGTATTGCTAACGTTACGATGCGATGAAAGAGCAGCTCTAGAGGGAGGAGCCTTTTAGGCGAGTAGGAGCGTAAGTGAGTCCATACTGTATGTGTGGAGGATAACCTAACTCATTTTCCAATCTATAAACCCAACTGTATGGAGGAGAGCATGAACATAAATAAGAGAGGATACCTGCAATGGGTGAAACTAGTCTTTTCACTCACTAGATTTTCACACACTCAAATTTCACACACTCACTAAGCGAACACACCGAACCAAGACGGCTACCATCCTGAGTCCTCCTGATACATACCGAACCGAGACTGATAGACCACACCTTGCTTTTGGCATCGAATCCTTATTTCTACCTCACTCGGATTTCTACCGCCTATCTTGACAGACCGAATCCAGACCTTTCGGGTTAAGTCGGGTAGTGTAGTACCGATCTTATAAGACGAGGTAATACCGTTAAATAGCTATTTCCTTCCTTGAACTAAGTTGGCTTAACATTCCGAATTACTACTATTTGGATGGGGCAGTTCTGGAGTAGCTATCTAGGGGAGATAGGTTGGAAAGAGACTCTAATTCCTGCAATTATGGTGGGGCAGTTTAGATACATTTATCTAGGGGAATAGCTTGAGAAAGAATCCTAAAACCTCCGCCAAACTAAAATGGCCAAATTAGTAGGGATAATGTCCAAAACCTCCGCCAAGCTTGGCCTAACTAAAACACCCATACCCTTGAACCTTTGGATCCTAATCTCATTGGAAAGCAAGGACCCGACAGGGGGCTCGACTGATAAGGAGAGGAACTTTAGTTGCTCGACCACCGGGAGAGGACCCGGAGGGGCTTGCGCTTCCTAGTGCAAGGACCCGACAGGGGGCTCGACTGATAAGGAGAGGAACTTTAGTTGCTCGACCACCGGGAGAGGTCCCGGAAGGGCTTGCGCTTCCTAGTGCAAGGCAGGATCAAATATTCGGCCTTTGGGCTGCCTTTTGCCACACCAACCTTTGGGCTGCCTTCGGCCAACCTTTGAGCTGCCTTTGGGCAACATTCGCCCTTTGGGGCTGTCTTTGGTCCACATCAACCTTTGGGTTGCCTTCGGCCAACCAGCTGGATGAGGCTGGATTTCTTTCCGAAGAGACAGAGCAAAGGAAGCGCTCGTAAGGACCCGACAGGGGGCTCGACCAGCGGGAGAGGAGAGGAGAGGTGCTCGACTGATAAGGCCGCCATCGAGAGGAGAGGAGCGAAGAGGGCATTTGCGTGCCTTCTACAGCTACTTCAAAAAGCCCCGGCTAGGGACTGGACCTAGCGGGGACCTAAAAATAGCCCAAAAATCGCCATTTTCACGTGGCTCCAAAGAACGGCTTGCTTTCTCTGAACCAACTGGATCCACTCCCAAATGGTTAGGGCTTCGCGCTTACGGAAATAGCGTATATAAACATTTTCACCCAAGACCGGGTAGGGACTCACTATTCATATGGTGAGGACCGGAGGGGCTCGACCATAAGGGAGAGGATGCGTAAGCAGGCTCGACCATAGGGAGAGGACCTTTAGGTGCTCGACTGATAAGGATGCGTAAGCAGGCTCGACTGTTAAGGAGAGGACCCTTTAGGGTGCTCGACCATAAGGGAGAGGATGCGTAAGCAGGCTCGACCATAATGACGTAATTACGTATATAATGAATGACTGGAATCACTGGTCGAAATGAACCAAGGACCGACAGGGGGCTCGACTGATAAGGACCCTCACCATATGAATAGTGAGTGACTCCGTCCCTTTAGGGGGCTCGACCATAGGGAGAGGAGAGGAGGCGGAGGTTTTGGAATATTGAGCAACGAATGAATGCATAATGACATATATAATGAATGTCACTCTCTATCGACCATAATGACATATATAATATATGTCACTCTCTCTGGTCTCGAAGTCGAAAATGAATGACGTAATTACGTATATAAAGAATAACTGGAATCACTGGTCGAAATGACATATATAAAGGTGCGAAGCCGCTTGTCCCTCCGGTCCTCTCCTCTCCTCTCCCTCTCCTCTCCTTATCAGTCGAGCCTGCTTAAGCATCCTCCATTTTCCCACTCATTGAAGGCCAAGCCAAGTGATTCATCTGGAAAGAGGGTATATGGCTCGAATCTGATTGATCGATTCATGGTAGGCACGGGCATTTCGTAAGTATGAAAGATGCCTCCCTGGCCCCCTACTATATAGCCTGGGCGTGTTAATTCCCTGCGGGGACCAAAAAGCCCGTCATTCTCTCCTGAAAGCCTACTACTAGCATTCTATCTACCTGAAAGGGAAGCGAGACTCGAAGAGCATGGTATGGTCGATAGAGAGTGACATTCATTATATATGTCATTATGCATTCATTTCGACCAGTGATTCCAGTCATTCATTATATACGTAATTACGTCATTATGGTCAAGCCTGCTTACGCATCCTCTCCCTCTTGGTCGAGCACCTAAAGGTCTCTCCTCTCCTCTCCCTCTCCTTATCAGTCGAGCCCCTCTCCTTATTAGTCGAGCGTGCTACGCACCCTGACGGACCTTATGGTCGAGCACCTAAAGGTCCTTATCAGTCGAGCCCCCTAAAGGGTCCTCTCCCTATGGTCGAGCCTGCTTACGCATCCTTAACAGTCGAGCCTGCTTACGCATCCTCTCCCTTGGGGTCGAGTACCTAAAGGTCCTTATCAGTCGAGCCCCCTAAAGGGTCCTTATCAGTCAAGCCTGCTTACGCATCCTCTCCTTGGGGTCGAGTACCTAAAGATCCTCTCCTTATCAGTCGAGCCTGCTTACGCATCCTTATCAGTCGAGCCCCCTAAAGGGTGCGTTAGCACACTCGACTGTCAAGGCCGCCATCGCCCTATATTATTTAGGGGCGGAGCCACTCACTATTCCGATGGTGAGGACCGGAGGGGCTCGACTGTCAAGGACCCTTTAGGGGGCTCGACTGATAAGGACCTTTAGGTACTCGACCATAAGGGAGAGGAGAGGAGAGGGGTCACTCACTATTCATATGGTGAGGGTCCTCTCGATGGCGGCCCTCTCCTCTCCCTTATGGTCGAGTACCTAAAGGTTCAATTTACTTATTGGGTGGGGGGGGCTATGGTCGAGCCTGCTTACGCATCCTTAACAGTCGAGTACCTAAAGGTCCTCTCCTCTCCTCTCCTCTCCTTATCAGTCGAGCCCCTCTCCTTATTAGTCGAGCGTGCTACGCACCCTGACAGACCTTATGGTCGAGCACCCTAAAGGGACGGAGTCACTCACTATTCATATGGTGAGGGTCCTCTCCTCTCCTCTCCCTCTCCTTATCAGTCGAGCCCCTCTCCTTATTAGTCGAGCGTGCTACGCACCCTGATGACCTTATGGTCGAGCACCCTAAAGGGACGGAGTCACTCACTATTCATATGGTGAGGGTCCTCTCGATGGCGGCCCTCTCCTCTCCTCTCCCTTGGGGTCGAGTACCTAAAGGTCCTCTCCTTAACAGTTGAGCCTGCTTACGCATCCTCTCCTTATCAGTCGAGCCCCGTTGCCGGTCCTTATCAGTCGAGCCCCCTAAAGGGACGGAGTCACTCACTATTCATATGGTGAGGGTCCTCTCCCTTTTGGTCGAGTCTGCTTACGCATCCTTAACAGTCGAGCCCCTCCGGTCCTTATGGTCGAGTACCTAAAGGTCCTCTCCTCTCCCTAATGGTCGAGCCCCCTCTCCTCTCCCTTGGGGTCGAGTACCTAAAGGTCCTCTCCTTAACAGTCGAGCCTGCTTACGCATCCTCTCCTTATCAGTCGAGCCCCGTTGCCGGTCCTTATCAGTCGAGCCCCTAAAGGGACGGAGTCACTCACTATTCATATGGTGAGGGTCCTCTCCCTCTCCCTTATGGTCGAGTACCTAAAGGTCCTATGGTCGAGCGCCTCCGGTCCTTATTAGTCGAGCGTGCTTACGCACCCTAAAGGTCCTCTCCCTATGGTCGAGCGCCTCCGGTCCTTATCAGTCGAGCCTGCTTACGCATCCTATGGTCGAGCGCCTCCGGTCGTTAACAGTCGAGTCCTGCTTACGCATCCTTATGGTCGAGTACTAAGGTCGCACCTCTCCCTAATGGTCGAACCCCCTCTCCTCTCCTCTCCCCTTGGGGTCAAGTACCAAAGGTCCTCTCCTTAACAGTCGAGCCTGTTACGCATCCTCTCCTTATTAGTCGAGCCCCGTTGCCGTCCTTATCAGTCGAGCCCCCTAAAGGGACGGAGTCACTCACATCATATGGTGAGGGTCCTCTCCCTCTCCTTAATAGTCGAGTACCTAAAGGTCCTATGTCGAGCCCTCCGTCCTTATTAGTCGAGTGTGCTAACGCACCCTAAAGGGTCCCTCCCTATGGTCGAGCCCTCCGGTCCTTATCATTCGAGCCTGCTTACGCATCCTATGGTCGAGCGCCTCCGCCCTGTTAGTCGAGTCACTAAAGTACCTCTCCCTTACGGTCGAGTCACTAACCAGCCGCAGTAATTTTTCTTTCGACGTCGTGTCTTTATATACCTATTTCCGTAAGCGCGAAGCCTAACCAGTAAGGTGCATCCTATCAGCGCATTGATCAGTCGGTTCAGAGAGAAAGAGCGAAGCCCTAACCAGCGCATCATGGGAGTGGATCCAGTCGGTTCAGAGAAAAGCGCGGGGAGTGGATCCAGTCGGTTCAGAGAAAGCGCGGGGAGTGGATCCAGTTAGGCTGAGAAGAGAAAGGGTAAATGATCCTGATCAGTGGACCCGTATCCGTCCTCCGTCTCATCTCCGTCCTCCGTATCCGTCCTCCGTCTCCATCGAGAGGAGAGGGAACGGGTCCACCACTCCCACTGGATCCACTCGATTACTGATCCACTTCTAGCCTTGCTTTTTCTAGCTTAGCTAATATCCTTGCTCATGCTAGCCCTGCTCGTGCTTAGCTAAGAGAGGATGCGGAAGCAGGCTT